>JAZHYW010035284.1:0-47136 GCA_037355805.1 Ixodes ricinus | reverse complement strand
AGGCAGTACGGGTATAATATAACGGTACTTTTAACAGGGTAAACGCTGAATGAGACGTGATAAGACGGTAGGTTGTGACACTGTAGGCTGAGATTTCGCAGAAATATGCTCACCCATCGAAAATGTTTCGGCAACTTGATTTCGTTTTCCTCTTGGTTTTCATGAGTTGTTTTCACACAGCGCCATCGTCCGGAAAACGACAGACGCTGTCATACGTTTCAGTTTGACAATGCACCGAAAACCTTGTATTAGGAAAGCAGTCTACGTGCTGAAGTACTAATTGTTTCAAGAGTTTTAAAGCCTCTGACAATGCCAATAAATATTTTTTCATGTTTAGCGCCGTATATCAGGACATCCAAAAAAATTGTTTCATTCATTGAATCTGCGTAGTTTTTATAAAAAATTGTGAAATACGAGGCCACCTGCTCCCATCTGCGCATTCTGACGCAACAGGCACCGCAAGGTGTCGGGGCGGCCGTAGGCCTCCATGTCTCGTGCGGCGCAAGGTGCTCGCGGATACTATATGCGCAGCTCTAAAGGCGGCGTATTGTGCGGCACTCGAGCTAGATTTCAGACGCTGGCGAATTTCAGAAGTGGCGCGGCATCTGCCTCGAGCATTTACAACAATGAATGGTGCCACTTTCCAGAATAGGCTTTAGGCGGCCGCCGGAGTCACGTGAGTTGTTCTCCTCGTGTTATAGAGCGCGTGTAATATTTTATTAGCTTTGTTATTCTCCGCACCTCCACGAGCGACCGAAGCATGACAAGGCTTTCTTTGTTCGCCTTTCATCGCTTAATGCAGCTGTAAAGGTAGAAGAAGCGGAGTCAGTGAGTTGACGCGGACACTACACTGCCGCTAGGCAAGGTGCTGTGCGAGGGACCAGTCCCGGCATTTCAGCAACTGAATGAAGAGATCACACCGCACGCATTCGAGAGACATTGAGATGTACGTAGACGAAAACAAGTTCCCACCATGTTCCCAGACAAAATACGTACTTTGTGAGCGACGTTTACTTGTACTTGTACACAAACCGGAAGTTCGTATTCTTAGACAAGGCATCTGTTTCTCCGGAGAGTATCCGATGATTCAACGATCTTCTGCGTCTGAACCTTCCAACCTTAAATTTGAGCACGTTCATCTTTTTCAAAACCTGATAGTTTTCGTCTTATTCAGGCAGCTCTTGCATGATATACGCATCAGAAGCACTGTTTGTACTGCAATGCTTCTCATCATTGACTCCTATCACGATTTCATCGACTTCATTCAAATTTATATATTGCAACCCAACTAACGGTGTAGCGGTAAAGAGCCATAATTTCCGTTTCCAGCTTGGGTCCAGACGCAGGCGATGCTACAAGCGCGAGCTCCAATTTCTGCGTCCCTGCCAAGCACGCGCGCTCGTGTTTTGCAAGCACTATTCAGGGCCACGCTCGCGCCTGTGCCTGGCTGCGTCTGGACCCAAGCTGAAACGAAGTATAGTGGAATTGAAATTTCGTTTTTTATATTGCGCTGTATTTTTTTGCACAAGAAAAAAAAATCTTAGCACGGTCGCGGTGAGCACGAGGAGTGAAACTCACGTGACTCTCGGTGAACTCAATTTTGCGACGTAGTTCGATGCCCCCTTTTCTGCCGCCTCATGGACACTTGCAGCCAGCGTGCACGGCGGGATTTTTCGCATTTATTTTTATAAAAAAATCTGATGCGAATTCTATAGGAAAACAATTTTTTTTTGTGATGTCTCTGATATACGGCTCTAATCTACCATGAAAAAAATATTTTCTGGCGTTTATATTTTTAGTCGACGTCAATAAAAAGACGGCACAATTCTGTCGCCATGGTTCACTGTAAAGCCATAATTGCGATGCGTCAGTTTCTGGAGCATACGGATAGGGGAACTGCGCTTGCATTTAATATTTTTTTATTTTGATTACAGGCCATTTATTCTCGTGATTGCACCCCAACAAACTCATTATTGATATACTGGACTACACCATTGCGTGACAAAAGAACTCAACGTAAACTATATGACGGCATCGTCAAATAGCGAAAGGAGCAACAACAAAATAAAGTAAAAGTGAATAAAAGAAAAAAAGAAGAGAGATGTTAATTTTCGAACGTTCTTTGATATATATATATAATGCGTTAATTGCCTGAATTTGGGGTTTTATTTATTTATCTTTTTATTTAGAGGGTGCTACGAACCTTTGAAGCCGATTAACGCGTTGGAACGGGTGAGTGCAGGCGAAAAGACGGTGAGAGTGCAGGCGAGCTGGTGGTAGCTAATCATGTTGTATTACACCTGAGACTGCGGTGGATGAAATTGGAAGAACTTTCAGTAGAAGGAACAGACACAGAGAACGTCTCAAACTCAGCTAACCGATTTATTTCTCAAACAGCCTTTAAGTACCCGCGGAACTTTTTTCCCAACCACACTCTACAGATAAACTCCTTTGTTGCAGACATCTCGAACCGGATGGAACACGCACAAACGATACAAAACAACCCCACTTGAGACGAGGACTTAACAAAGGGACACTGCGGAACATTGCAGTGACCTTGAGATAGATAAGTCCCGAATTAACCTAACAATCGCGTCAAAGCGCACACACCCACAAAAAAAACAAAAAAAAAACAGACAGGTGGTTTGTAAACACACACTCAGGTGGCCTAAAAAAACATATACATACACATATACACGAGGACTTAACAAAGGGAAACTGCGGAACATCGCAGTGACCTTGAGATAGATAAGTCCCGAATAAACCTAACAGTCGCGTCAAAGCGCACAACAAAAAAAAAACACACAGACAGGTGGCCTCTAAACACATACACAGGTGGCCTCAAAAAAAAAAAAAGTACCGACGGCGTCCGTTCAAAGTCTGAGAAACTTTTTGGAGTTGCGTCCAAGTTGCATTGACGCTTTGCTTATGCAGTTTCCAATAGAACTTATTCTTATTGTTTCTTTAACGACCCTCTTAATGTCATTTCGCTCGTTATGCAGAACCTCTGTCTCTGACCAATGCGCTTTACAATTATTGCATTCCTCTATGTGTTTCGCTATTTCGGAGTCCGCCGCATGCATGCGTACATTCCTCTTGTGTTCTAGTAACCTGTCATTGAGGCATCTTGAGGTTTGTCCTACGTACCTAAATCCACATGTCAACGGTATCTCATATACTACTCTCTCCTTACAAGGAACTGAAGGTTCCCGATGGGCCTTCTGACAGCCCTTGTGGCCTGACAGGAAGGGCGTCAAACTGCTCATTCTGAAATCTGCAGAGAACACTACGTCCACGCCGAACTTTTTTGCGAGAGCCTTTAGGTTGTGGGAAATCCCGTGGTAATACGGGATTACTGCTATTTTCTTTCTTGCTTCCTTTTCCCGTGGTTCGTTGTTAAATTTCAGTTCTAATTGTCTTTTAATGAATTCTTCTTCATATCCTGCAGATTCTAGCCTCCTCCACTGTTCTTTCACAGCACTACTCATGAAATGAGCGCATGATTTACTCAACGCGTTTGTTACTAAGGACTTAACTACCCCTGCCTTAACCGACTTGGCGTGGCAACTCTTTCTACTTAACACAGGTTTTCCGGCTTTTTTCCCGTATTCCCAACAAAGACCTTGTTCGACATGTACGCGTAAATCTAGAAACTGCAGGATTCCATTTTCAGGTTTTTCAGTTGTAAACCTAAGCTCCGGAGCTGCTGCTTTTATAATCGATTCTAAACCCTGAGCATCACTCTCTCGAAAAGCGCAAATAAAGATATCATCCACGTACCTTTTAACAATGCAACCATTCAAGTTATTTTCTTTAAGTGTTTCACTTACGCAACTATCTAAGGTGTTGAGATAGATTTCTGCTAACATCGGAGCCACCGAAGATCCAATGCATACTCCATCTCTTTGAACATATTTCTGCCCATTAAATTCAACAACTGTTGCTTGAAGGTACAAATCAAGAAGTGAAAGGAAACTGTCGACGGCGATGCCCGTCCTGGACTGAAAGTTTACCAGGTTTAACTCTAGCACCTGCCGAACTCTTTGCATCAAGCGCACTTTCTCAAGCGAATAGTATAGATCCTTAATGTCCATTGACATTACAGTGCATTGTCTTCCATGAAAGCCCTCTAGAACATCAATCAGTGCCTCTGAATTTCTCAGTGAAAGACTCCCCTCCAGTTGTATTACATTCAACCCTCTTTGCAAAAACTTCGAGACGCTGCACTGCCACGTTCCGAGTTCGTTGATTACTGTGCGAAAAGGCATATCCGGTTTGTGATCTTTCAAAAAAATTTTAGACTTAGCGAAGACCTCGTTTGGTTAACTACTCGTTTTGCCAGATCATCCATCTCATCCTCCTTGAGGATTTCAACAATATTCTTCTTAATTTTCTTAATGTTCCCTTTCCATTCAATGAAGAGTGCGCCGAGGGCTTCGTCTGCCTTTCTTCCGAACACTGTCTCGGGAAGTACACCGAACATACCACTTTTGTCAGTCTGCAGCAGACGCAGCGATCCCCTTTCTAGTTCCTTCACGGCTGCGCTTATGACACGAAAATCTCTCTTTTCAGTTCGAAAGCTATCATTCATCAGTTTGTCCATTCTATCAACAGCACAATCCACGAACGTGGCTCTATCATCATGACCCGTCACTTTCGAAATACTCTGAATTGCGGAAAACACATCTAACCTTGAAGGTCTCACGTTCATGCAGAACTTTGGGCCATTCCCCAGTGTTTGCTCCGTCTTTGTAGAAATGGACACCTTGCATGGATTCACCACGTGCGGTATAGTCAGATTGGACTGATTGTTGAGGTCTGGTAGTCTTCCACATGCTGCCGCCTGATTGTTCCCCTGGATGCTCCTTAACACTGTTCTTCGCTTTACGCTCCAAAGACTGTCAAAAAGTACCTTCTTTCCTGCGTTCCAGCGTTGGTAGTCCTGATCGTGCTTGTATTGCTGGCCCCGAAGGATGGTCCAGATGCGCTCGCAGGCCCGTCGTAGTTCTTCAATTCTCTTGGTCGCACCTTGTCTGTATGCCTTGATAATCTTCTTTTTGGCGCTCCATGGGAATCTTGAGGATGATAGATGTTTGAAGAGGTTCGGATCCACATACCGCTTTCTCAAACTGATGCCCAGGAAAGCGACCTCCGCTTCCAATTCAGCCAGACGTCGTCCCAGGTTGTCGAGTACCGTGAATGCTTGAAGGAGTAGCGAGGTTGGTTGGGGTACAGCCGCGGGGCCATGGGTGAAGGGAAATAAGCCTGCTTCCGGAACTATTAGTGAAAAGACGGTGAGAGTGCAGGCGAGCTGGTGGTAGCTAATCATGTTGTATTACACCTGAGACTGCGGTGGATGAAATCTGGAAGAACTTTCAGTAGAAGGAACAGACACAGAGAACGTCTCAAACTCAGCTAACCGATTTATTTCTCAAACAGCCTTTAAGTACCCGTGGAACTTTTTTCCCAACCACACTCTACAGATAAACTCCTTGTGCAGATATGTCAAAGGATGGATGCATTGAATCTTCGGTGCTCCGATGTTAGCAGAAATCTATCTCAGCACCTTAGATAGTTGCGTAAGTGAACACTTGAAAATAACTTGAATGGTTGCATTGTTAAAAGGTACGTGGATGATATCTATTGCGCTTTTCAAGAGTGATGCTCAGGTTTAGAATCGATATACAGCAGCTCCGGAGCTAGGTTACAACTGAAAACCTGAAAATGGAATCCTGCAGTTTCTAGATTTACGCGTACACGTCGAACAAGGTCTTTGTTGGGAATACGGGAAAAAGCCGGAAAACTTGTGTTAAGTAGAAAGAGTTGCCACGCCAAGTCGGTTAAGGCAGGGGTAGTTAAGTCCTTAGTAACAAACGCGTTGAGTAAATCATGCGCTCATTTCATGAGTAGTGCTGTGAAAGAACAGTGGAGGAGGCTAGAATCCGCAGGATATGAAGAAGACTTCATTAAAAGACAATTAGAACTGAAATTTAACAACGAACCACGGGAAAAGGAAGCAAGAAAGAAAATAGCAGTAATCCCGTATTACCACGGGATTTCCCACAACCTAAAGGCTCTCGCAAAAAAGTTCGGCGTGGACGTCGTGTTCTCTGCAGATTTCAGAATGAGCAGTTTGACGCCCTTCCTGTCAGGCCACAAGGGCTGTCAGAAGGCCCATCGGGAACCTTCAGTTCCTTGTAAGGAGAGAGTAGTATATGAGATACCGTTGACATGTGGATTTAGGTACGTAGGACAAACCTCAAGATGCCTCAATGACAGGTTACTAGAACACAAGAGGAATGTACGCATGCATGCGGCGGACTCCGAAATAGCGAAACACATAGAGGAATGCAATAATTGTAAAGCGCATTGGTCAGAGACAGAGGTTCTGCATAACGAGCGAAATGACATTAAGAGGGTCGTTAAAGAAACAATAAGAATAAGTTCTATTGGAAACTGCATAAGCAAAGCGTCAATGCAACTTGGACGCAACTCCAAAAAGTTTCTCAGACTTTGAACGGACGCCGTCGGTACTTTTTTTTTTTGAGGCCACTTGTGTATGTGTTTAGAGGCCACCTGTCTGTGTGTTTTTTTTTTTGTTGTGCGCTTTGACGCGACTGTTAGGTTTATTCGGGACTTATCTATCTCAAGGTCACTGCGATGTTCCGCAGTTTCCCTTTGTTAAGTCCTCGTGTATATGTGTATGTATATGTTTTTTAGGCCACCTGAGTGTGTGTTTACAAACCACCTGTCTGTTTTTTGTTTTTTTGTGGGTGTGTGCGCTTTGACGCGATTGTTAGGTTAATTCGGGACTTATCTATCTCAAGGTCACTGCAATGTTCCGCAGTGTCCCTTTGTTAAGTCCTCGTCTCAAGTGGGGTTGTTTTGTATCGTTTGTGCGTGTTCCATCCGGTTCGAGATGTCTGCAACAAAGGAGTTTATCTGTAGAGTGTGGTTGGGAAAAAGTTCCGCGGGTACTTAAAGGCTGTTTGAGAAATAAATCGGTTAGCTGAGTTTGAGACGTTCTCTGTGTCTGTTCCTTCTACTGAAAGTTCTTCCAATTTCATCCACCGCAGTCTCAGGTGTAATACAACATGATTAGCTACCACCAGCTCGCCTGCACTCTCACCGTCTTTTCACTCTCACCTCCCTCCGTTCCAACGCGTTGTCAGCTTCAACAGGTTCGTAGCACCCTCTAAATAAAAAGATAAATAAATACAAACTCCACAGTTAGAGCAGCACAACGCGTCCTCCTCTCATCAAAGAACCGTTCGAAAATCAACATCTCCTCTTCTTTTTTTCTTTTATTCACTTTTACTTTATTTTGTTGGTTGACGTCCTTTCGCTATGACGATGCCGTCATGTAGTGTACGTTGGCGATCGTTTTGTCACGCGATGGTGTAGTCCAATCGATCAACCAATGAGTTTGTTGGAATGCGTCACGCGAGAATAAAATGGCTGTAATCAAATAAAAATATCGATCAAAGCAAGCGCAGTTCCCCTGGCGCTTTATTCTTCCAGAAGACGAGCATCGCAGTCATGGCTACAGTGAACCATGGCATCAAGTTGTGCCGTCTTCATGACGCCACTAAAAAGCTCTAACACGCCAGAAAATATTTTTTTCATGGTAGGCGTTAGAGCCGTATATCAGGACATCACAAAAAAAATTGTTTCCACTATAGAGTTGCGTAGATTTTTTATAAAACAGGTGCGAAAACAGTTCCATTCCGAGTTCCTGCCTGCACAGTGACAGCGAGTGACGGCAAGGCAGTCGAAAGGTCAGAAGGTAGCGCAACTAACCAGTCACGAAAGTGAGTTCACCGGAGTCACGTGAGTTTCACTCCTCGTGCTCACCGCGACCGTGCCTAAGATTTTTTTTTCTTGCTGCATTTCGTACGAGCGATTGTAGAAAACGAAGTTTCAGTTCCACTATACTTCGTTTCAGCTTGGGTCCAGACGCAGCCGATGCACGGGCGCGAGCGGTGGCCCTGAATAGTGCTTGCAAAACACGAGCGCGTGCTTGGCAGGGACGCAGAAATTCCGGAGCTCGCGCTTGTAGCATCGCCTGCGTCTGGACCCAAGCTGAAACGAAGTTATAGCTCTTTACCGCTACACCGTTGGTTGTCGGTATGCTATAAAATTTGAGGACGAAGAGTCGAGTGGACTGACGTGATGGAGGTCAATGATGAGAAGCATTAGCGGACAAGCCAGGCTGTACGAGTGCATGCGTCAGTCACGCCAGACCTGACCTGACATAGGACGCAAAACGGCTATCAGGTTTTGAAAAAAATTTAGAACGCTCGCCCAGAACTTAGGATTGGAAGGTTCAGACACCGAGGTCGTTGAATCATCGGATACTCTCCAGGCAACAGATGCCTGTCGTCTAAGAATACGAACCCGGTTTGTGTACAAGTACAAGTAAACGTCGAGCACACAAAGTACGTATTCTGTCTGAGAACAGGTAGAACTCATTTTACTAGGCGTACATCGGCCGATGTCTCTCTCTCGGAAATGTGAGTCATCTTCTTCAGTTGCTGAAATACCGGGATGGTCCTCGCACAGCATCTTTGAGCAGTGTAGTTGATCACGTCAACTCATTGACTTCCGCTCTACCATAAAGCAACATTAAGCGATGAAAGGCAAACAAGAGAAGCCTTGTCTGCTTCGATCGCTCGTGGAGGTGTGGAGAATAACAGAACGTAATGAAAAATATTACACGCGCTGCGTAAACACGAGGAGGAGACAACTCACGTGACTTCCGGCGGTCCTGCCTTTAAAGCCCTGATTCTGGGAAAAGTGGCGCCATTCATTGTTGTAGAATGCTCGAGGCAAGTGCCGCGGCCACTTCTGGGAAATTCATGGCGTCTGAAATCTAACTCGAGTGCTGCGCTGTACCGCCACATCTTCATGGGCTGCGCTACGGTCTCCGCATCCAGCACCTTGCGCACGCACGAGACATGGAGGGCTTTACCTACCTTCTGACCGCCCCGACACCTTGCGGTACCTGTTACGTCAGAGTGCGCAGATGGAACTTTGAATTGGCCTCGTATTTCTATTTTTATAAAAAAAACTACGCAATTCAACGAGTGAAGCAATTCTTTTTGTGATGTCCTGATATGCCATTTAACGCCTAGCATGAAAAAAATATTTGTTGGCGTGTCAGAGGCTTTTAAAGAGCCTCTTGAAGCAATTAGTGCTTCAGCGCATGGACCTGCTCCTGGCTCCTGGGTTTTCGTGCGTGTCAGAGCGCGAAGCTGCGATGACAAGCTGCAAGTCCGCGCTACGGTCGTTATTTTCTGCGGATGGCTGGCACGGCTATGTGCGCTGTGTGGATGACTCGTGAAGTGCCCAAGAGGAAGCCGGTCAAGGTTTAGTGCCGGGGCGAGGTCTCGGTACGGAGCAGTTCCTTTTCGATGGATCGCACCTGACGCTTCTGCAACTCATGAAATCAGCCTACGGTGTCACAACCTACCGTGCGCCGTCATTCAGCGGGAGACTGCACTGTTAAAAAAGTGCCGTTATATTACAGAACCGTACTGCGCTAACTCTTGATGCCAGACGTTATCTGTAACTCTCCGTAATACCACCGAAGCCGTAACTGACAGTTTACATTATCATTCCCGTACATCAAGCATACAGCAATAGAAGTGCAGTATGCAAGTACAGGACTAAAGCCGCAAACTAGGCTTGAGGTATCCAAGCCGTCGAGCGTTCAGACGGTATTGAAGGCGTAAGGGAAGGGTACGGTTTCGGTCCCGTATTTTCATACTGCACTTCCATTGCTGTATGGTAACGGTAACGGTTCTGTTACCGTACCCTTCCCTTACGCCTTCAATACCGTCTGAACGCTCGACGGCTTGGATACCTCAAGCCTAGTTTGCGGCTTTAGTCCTGTACTTGCATACTGCACTTCTATTGCTGTATGCTTGATGTACGGGAATGATAATGTAAACTGTCAGTTACGGCTTCGGTGGTATTACGGAGAGTTACAGATAACGTCTGGCATCAAGAGTTAGCGCAGTACGGTTCTGTAATATAACGGCACATCCCTAGTAATAAGTGTAGTGTGTCTGAAAAAAAGGGACAAGACAAAACGGAGGCAATTTTGAAATCAAACTATATTGTAAAAGAACATAATTATAAAAAAAACCTTCATGGCGTCCGATCATCAGATGAGCTGGAAATAAAACAAATTCATATTTAGATGATTGAAGAGCCTACGGGAGGAGCACAACCACTTGCATGAATAGCAGAGGCGCACGCATACGAGGTCACAAAAACCCGTTCACAGAGCAATGCCACTAAAGGCCCGTTCACACGATGCATTTTTCTCGCGCATCTAGTGTCGCGAAATGTAGTTTCGCGAAATGGTTGCGCCGTCTGAACAAGTCCGAGAAGGACGCGCGCATCTAAAAAAGTTGCGCGCACACCTCGCTTCTGGAGCGAGCTTTTGCTGAAACTTTGCCGAGTCCTGTCAGTCACTCTGAGGGCGCCGCCAATGGCCGCTCAGAAACGCTCTCACGTGGCCTTTGAGGGGGAGCGAGCTGTTTGAGAAGACTACTTCACTGCCGGTGTTGTAGCCGAGCCAAATCCGAAAAAAACCGAAACCACGAACGATGGATACTGCCGGCGCTTCCGCAAGCACGTCAAGCACCACTGAAGGAAAAGTGAGTAGCATATCGGAAAAAAATCCAGCGATGGACGAAGACAATTAGCGGGAGTTGGCAAGATTAGAATAGTGCTCATAGCGTGCTCTGGAGTAAACTGAAACCAAGTTTGCTTTGTTTACAAGCAAACGTAAAACCATGTGCGCTCTCTGAAACAGTTGGCACAGTAAAATCGGGGCAGACATGGGCGCCGAGAAGTAACCAGATTGGGCACGTAACGTTTCTATGAATACCATATGCATTGATAGGAGCTTTGGCAATGAATTGGCTGCGTACGGGCTCGGCGCCGGCACATGTCCTGCACGTACAGGTTGCCGCCTCAATCGGCTTTGCGCACATGCGAGATCGCTCCAAGTAGTGCAGTATGTGAAAAAAAAAATTTAAAGTGAATTGACTGCATAAAATGCGCAAAGCACGTCCCCAGATAAATAGCGATCTGATTCGGAGCTCACTCAAAACGGTGCATCGGTGTGTGTGTGTCACGTTCGGAAATACTGGGTAGATACTGGGATGGCAGTGGTTTCGATAAATCTCAAAAAGTCATTTTGTTAGCTACGGCACTGTAATTGACCACGTAATTTTGCCTGTGTGGTTGGCTTTCAACTGAAGCCCACATTATGGTCAACACCGAAACTATTTATCGCGAGTCTAAACGTCATCGTTGTTGCACGTGGAGTGGTACGTGTGAACGAGCACATTTTGCGAAACTTGAGTGTCGCGAAACCGTTGCGCGCCTAAAAGATGCATCGTGTGAACAGACCTTAAGCTACTGGTAGCAGCGAGCACAAGGACAACGGAAGGAACTCATAAGACGAGCGCTGAACTTCAACTAAATGTTTAATGAAAAGGAAACACCGAAGTCTTGTGCATTCCTCCCTTTGTCTTTGTTTTTGCATGCTGCTACCAGTTGTAATCATGAACCAACTCGCCTGTGCATTGCCACATTGAGCCACTCAGCACCATGACAAATCAAGGTTGCTGCCCTCGACCCCTGTGAATGCATTGTCGTGCCCCTATTTGTTTTTTTTTGCTACAAGACCATTCTGCAAACTTTCTGATGCCACATCGTACACACGCCAAATCAGATATGTACTCACAATTCCCTTTTTCTCAAAAGCAGCGATATCTGTGGCGGCTTCGATTGCTCTTGCCCGAGCTCCTTTCGATTTCCCGGCCTCCTGGCGTGACCCATCATGTTGTTTGATACCAACTCGGTATCTGAAATAAATATCAGATTGGCCCATGAAGTATTTGGTCAGAAACCAGACAACTGAAAAAACCACTGCAGTGAAGGATTTGGGATCAGTACGTGCTGATATTTTACATGCACAACTAATGTCAAATGCCAAGCTTTACCACCCAAATCACACATTTACACAGTTCAAAAGTGCCAGTGTGTTGAAGGTTCCTAAAGTAACAATTAAACCATACCAAACTGGGCAAAACAAGGCAAAACCCACATTAAGACCAGCAGACTCTGCACTTAAAAAAGAAAAAAAAAGATGAGAAGGTAAAAATAATGTACGCCTAGATTTTGAGGAAAACAAAACAATGAGGGAACAACAACAAAAAACTTTGTATTAATGTGGCATTTTTCTGCAAGAGGATAGAATCTGGCACTCAAGGCTTCTTTCACTCAGATGCGATGAGGACATAGAACTCGGAATATTTCAGAAGTTAGAAGCCCCATGTGGCACATCTTAAGGGGTAGGATTCATATAATGTAACTTTTAGACCTACTAAAACGCTGAAAACTTGTTGATTTAAGGAGATATTGAACAGAGTGCGATGTAATTGATTCGAGTCATTTGGGATAACCTTTGGAAGCAAACAAAAGTCAATTTCGTAGCAGCGATATAAAAAGAACTATGTACTTCACACTTATTTCTTTCATTACAAACACAGGATTAAAATTTGTATGCTGTCCTATACAGCCACAAAGCAATTCCTCCCCTGCATTTCTACTCTTAAGTAACCACTCATTTGCATACTTACTATGGCAGACAGTTGAATGACTTAAAATACTCAACTAGCTGTTAAAGTTTGCTTGAAAGCATCTCAGACATGGCAAAGAGAATATTGTAATAGAATCATTCTTTGTTTAGGAAGCCACATTTTGGCAGCCACTGTCGAGACAATGTCCGATTGATAACACGTATGAAGATGAGTAAAAGGTATTCAGGTACAAAAACAAACTTAAACCACATGCTACTCAAAAATGCACAAGTAAAGCTTTATACAAACTTCAATTTTTTTTTCAAAGTTCAAAAAGTTGCAAAAAGGTTGTATATCATTATAGTCAAACCTTAGTCATTAATTAGAGAATATCTGCACATATTGCTTCAAGACAATTTTAGAGTGATACACAATAGTGTGGTGCAATAAATAAGCTGTCTTAAATAAACAATTAGCTAGATATATTAAACATATTTTGAGGCTCCAATTTGTTTCCAGCCAAAAATAATTTAATTATTACTTATACTGATTATGACTCTGCCTTCCAACAACTGACGGCCAAATAGAGGTAATAAGTAAATGACACACTCAGTAATGATAAAATTGGAGGAATAGATATATTGACATATTTATTTGTGATTTCTGGGATAGGGTCAAGCATAATCACATTGTAACATTAGGTGAAATATTTTAAATTGAATTATTATGCCACATATAACACCCTTCAAAGTAACTGAAGAGTGTGTTAGTAAAATTCAGACCACAGAAAGAATAAAACACACTTGGGACGAAGGACGACAAACATTTCTTTCAACTAACAACATGAATGAGCTTAAAAGCACTCCCTACAATCAAGACTGCCAAGAAAATTGTGAAAGGGAAGCAGGAAGAGAGAAAGGAAAGTGTAAAGATAAAATTGTAACGAAGGAAATAAGATAAAAAGTGAGGTAACATCATGAGTTAAAGGAAATAAAATAAAAAGTGAAGTAATACCATGACTCACAATTTTGTCTTTACACTTTCCTTTCTCTCTTCCTGCCTCCCTTCCTCTCAATTTCCTTGGCGGTCTGAATTGCAGGGAGTGCTTTTAAGCTCATTCATGTTGTTAGTTGAAAGAAAGGTTTGTCGTCCTTCGTCCCTAGTGTGTTTTATTCTTTCTGTGGTCTGTGAATATAGCATCTATTGCGGTGTAATGATGGATTTCTGAAAATAAGCTTGGAAATGTGGGTAGTCAGTGAGAAATTAAAGGGCAACTCCACTCAGTTTAGAAAATTTCGATAGTGGATGACCTTACTTTGAAAAGCACTCATAAAGAACTCTGCATCGTCTGTTCCACGGAAAGTAGAATATTGTTCATGCAACCTAGCTTATAACTCAAGTAGCAAACTGAAACTGAAATTTCGGCAAAGGGCAAGCAGCGACGTCAGTTGCAATCACTCATGTCCATGGCGGATGCAAGGGGTTACGTGATTTACCCCACTCACTGGGCCAACTCTAGGTATGTGTTGTCTGAACCGACTGGACATGTGTTGGCGTTGAAAAAGGAAAAACTTGGTGCATGCAACAGACATCAACATGACGTCACATCCGAGGGAAGTGCACTGTTGGCTAGCCTGCACATTGCTCGCTCAAATTAGCAGATTAGCACTTGTCAAACTTTGAAGGCCAAATTTAATATACAGAAATATTTTAGTTGTAGCCTTTCTAGATGATTATAGACCTTTTCATCTCAGTAGTTTCCTGACCGGAGGATAGAGGGCGCTGATGCACTCGGCGCCATTAGGTTGCTTCAATTTGGTCGGTTTCGGTTTCAACGTGCACGCGGCTGTGTTGCTGTTTTATGTAGTTTTTGCTTAATTTTGTGATACAATTGTTTCCCTTGTAGCACATAGCCAATGAAACAGTGGTATAAAACCACTTTAAGGACTACGATGTGTTGTTGAGTGTGGGTTTACTACTAACCTTTTTGGTTTCTGTGGACACCCAACTTCTATGAACTTCGCAGAATTCATATAAAAAGATAGTATCGTCTCGGCCTGTTTTTTTGTGCTTGAGCAATATTTTTACAGGGCTACATAGACCTAGTAGGAAATATTTTTAAATTATCAACCCTGCTAAAGTATTCAGAAGAAGCATTTCAGAATATTGGCCCTAAGAAAGAAATTATTTTCATATGAACCTTTGCTTACTAAAGATACGATATGAGTGACAGACGCGTCAAATTAAGTCTGACATTTATCTTCCGTAAAACTGGCCAAATAAAATTAAGTGCGCAGCAGAAGTACCTTGCAAAATTTGGCTGAAATCTAGCGCTTGGCACCACTTCATGGATCTGTGTTAACAAATCTGTACTTCTTTGAACAGATTCGCTCTGTAAATTTTGGCGTCGCCAGCCACAAAACGTAAACCTCTATTCGCCATCGACAACCCTGGACTCGGGTGATTGCTATGCAGATGGGTCTTTTTTTTCGGCGTCAAATATTTCAGACTCCAGATACTGGCGAAAGTTAAAACAGCGTATGCAAAACTTGTGCGTACGCAAAAATAAAAAAATAAAAACAGAAGCGTCTTTATTATTGCGCATGCGCCGAGCCGAAACCGCGTTTTGGATTGGCTGATAGATACGACGTGTACGCTATTCTAAAACTCGATACTCTTAAGCTGTGTGTGGCAGTTTCTTACGCGGGAAGTCAAAATCTTTGTTAAAATAAATTAAATGGGTTGAACTAGTTATCTAAAGAAAATCAGTAAATTACGAAATGGAACCCAGCACGGTATACAAGTTCTTAAACTTCATAAGTAAACTGACCAACCGAACGTTTACGTCGCAAAAAAGATTGAGAACCTCGTACACATGTAGGTGTGATATTAAGAACACACAAATCGCTTCATGTTGACGTACCATTATTTCTAGTATCAGATAAAATAAGAGTTAAACGTTCGTTGCCTATCTCTTCCACGAGTTCCCTCACATAATCAACAGAAACTGTTTTCGATCTATTACGGATACAAAGGAAGATGCTTTTAAGAAACACAGATAGTCTGCTTATGATGACTATTCTTGACACCTTACTATCCTAAATGCGGGATATAAATAAACGCGCTTGTTATGGGAATGTTCCGTCACTATTAGTAAACAAACCTCACTTGACATAATGAATTGACCTTTGAACCATCATGATGTCTTAGTCATCTACATAATCAATGTGGCTCAGTGCTGACGCTGATTCCTCTGCCTCACCTCAAACGCATTTGGTATGCCGACGGTGCAAATAGCCAAATTGTGCTGCAAGGTTAACAGCAGAAGTTGTGCATATTATAATGCAATGCAATTAGGTAGTAGACGTAAGTATCGGACAACACCTTACAAATTGGGGCAAGAAAGTGCGGTGAAATGCGACGAAAAACACGAATACAACGCATCCGCCAAGGCGCGGAGAGGAGAGCGGAGTAACAAGTTGGAGAAACCTTATGGCGGCCGCGTCACGTGATTCCAAGATGGCAGCACCCATGCGACGGAGGATGAAAAGGTCTATAAATAGAACTATCTTACTTTCCCAGTCAAAATTCAGCAGAGTTGCCCTATTAATACCTTTCATGAGGCTTAAAATTATGAAGGAAATAAACCATACCTCTGAACGAACTCAAGTGTAGTTCCCACACCTTTGGCATACTGGATGTTTAAACAATAATAAAGGGCAAAAAGGAGCTCCACAGCTTGCAGAAAGGCCAGATCTTCCACCATCAGCTCATGGTCCACGAACAGCTGGCAGCTGCATTCGGAAAGTGAGCGACCTAGGAAACAAAAATTTGAAAGGGAATAATGTAATTAATGCGGAGAAAATGCGTTAGTATTGGATGTATCGACCTATCTGGTCAAGTTACCAGAGAGGTCACTGGACCGACCACCACTACACCGGCTTTTTCTCAAAATAGGGTTTTAACGCTTACGCATTAAAATGAAGAAAAAATACCATCGTCATATTTATATCTGGAAACTTCTATAGAGGTATTACCAGCGGAAACACTGAACAGGCAGGCACACTGATATAGGATTGTGACGCACATCTGAGACTGATATGCATCACAATCGCAGATAAAGCGACCCTTATCTGCCAAGCCAAATGAGGGTCACCTTTGCAGTCGCACTAAATAGTGTTGAGTAACCATATCCAGTTATGGCGTTGAGTTATGCAAAGCACTCCTGAAGGCTTGAACGCAACAAAAAATTTGTATATGAGTGTGGAGAATATAACACTTTTTGTCGAGTTTGTGAACAGAATCAGTAGCGTGGAAGTGCGATGCCCACGTGCAATGCCAGTCGGCAGTTTCGTTTAAATTACTATTGTCAGAGATTAAATGACTGGAGACTGCATGTGACCACGCATTCTACAAAAAGAAAACGGGGCTGTTGCAGTTTGGCAAGACACAGAATGCAGGCCCGAACAATCAAATGCCTCACAGGCACCTGCTGTTTGGGCTGTATGCCGTTCTGTGGCACCTGCACTAACAAACCAAAAAAAAACTTGTTTTTCTTGCTGGCTCACCAACCATTGACTGCCGAAGTATGGTATAATACCAGGACATGTGCTTTGCATTGGTGGTTGACAAGGCAGCCGAAACAAAACGATGTGCTCGTCCATCTAGCTCTCGTCAAAATCGACACATCACACTACGGTTACACCACTGCAGTATTCCAGCCTCTGGTTACACCACTACAATATTCCAGCCTCTGTAGTTACACACTCGGAGCAACAATCGAGTCACTAGGAGTCATCTGCACTGACATCGAAAGCAACACCGTTTGAACCTACACAAACACACCAAATGGTGCTTGGTGAACACACATTTCCTGCTAGAATAAGTTTAATTATTCTGAGAGTATATATTGTTCAATTTTTTTAAATAATATTTGTGTTTTGGAGCAGGATAGAGCAATGGAAGTAGATTGGCACAGCACTTTCACACTTTGTCTAAGTTCCACAAGTATTTGATGTCCATGAACAATGCTAATCAAAAGCGATCCTCACCTATAACTTAAAAGGCACACAGGCATTTACGTTACAAATAAATTTATGATAACTACAATTACATCACCCATCTTTTACAAAAACCTTATAACTTAGCTCATTTGCAGTTCTTACCCCTTCAACTTTATAATGCTTTTGGCCCATCAGGGAATGTTGATCGGATAAATGACAGTCACATCGGAAAGCTTCCAACACTACAAGAATTTACAAACAAAGCAGATACTAGGAAAGTATTCAAACTTTTTTTTAAATATTATTCTATGTGATGCGAACACTCCATAAGTTAGAATGATATCTGCTAACGAATCAAGCTTGGTTAGGAATATGAAATTTGCAAGGTATTGATTGTTGTTCCAGAATGCTGCACAAATTAAAAAAGAAAGCCCCTTCAAAAAGACAAAGCATGCAAGGAAAAGACATATGAAGCTCACTCAGTGCAACAATTACAGGAGAAGCAGGCAAACTGTTACGGAGCTCTGCGATTTCTGGTGTCACCTAAAATCAGAAAACATGAGTGGTTACTTCAGAAATGCACAAAATGCTAGTGAAGCTACCATACATCTATGGGTATATATTTATTCCCAGTGAATGTAGAACTGTGGGACACAAGCAAGACGACGTAAGTTGGATCGCAAAGAATGATGCCCTAAGAGCAAAGAATGATGCCCGAAGAGAGCATGTGTTTCGCGCTAAGCGCGAAACACATGTACGACGAAACCGTCCGATCCGACGTCCGATCAGGCAATACGACGGGCGGAGGCGAGGGTTTTCGACCCTCTTCGGTGCTACGAAAACCCTCGCCCCCGAAGGTCATTCCGGCAGTTCGCACGTCGGATCGGACGGTTTCGTCGTACATGTGTTTCGCGCTTTATCGTGGCCGGCACTGCTCGAAGCAGAGTCTCAGTTGAGGCTGCTCAAAGAATGCGCTGTCAAGGCTAGGGCTCGAGCTTAAAGCGCGAAACACATGTACGACGCAACCGTCCGATCCGACGTCTGATCGCTCCTCCGACTCGCCGCAAACGATTATCCGAGACACATGCTACCGACCGAGTTTGCGACGCGTCGTTCCGACGGTTCCGATCGGCTTCGCCCAGTTCCGTGACCAGTGCGCGTTGCCTGACTGCCTACGATCGCCCGTCTACTTTTCTTGGCAATGCAGTGGAAGGTACAGGCACGCGTTCCCTCTCCAATTTTGAGCGCTGAATAAAGCTCTGCGCGGGCTCTCTTCCTCTCCCCGAAAATGACCCCCCCCCCCCCCAAAAAAAAAAAGAGGAAGAGGAACTTGCAACCGGATGTCCGCTCCAAAACGTGACGTCCTCATGACGTTCCCGCTACCTGCGTCGTCATTGGCTGCGGCCATCCGACCACCGCAACCACCGCTAGACAGTCGGTCGCATGCCGCAACGCCGTTCCGACGTTGCGACACAACCAAACAAGCCGCGTCCGACCGTCGTATTGCCTGATCGGACGTCGGATCGGACGGTTTCGTCGTACATGTGTTTCGCGCTCGCGCGCCCGAGCCTTGGCAGCGCTTTTTTTGAGCAGTATCAACTGAGACGCTACTTCTAGCAAGCCTGCCCAGGCATCTAGTTTGTTCTCCTTTCTACTGCAATAAGACATAACTTCAACTATGAGGCAACGCTTTTCTTATTTTTCCCGATTTAATATTTTTTTTTAACACACGACGCGCTTACGTGCACTATGCTGCGCTGAGACTGCTTCTTCTCTGAACACACAGCTTCGCCGCGGCGGATCATTAAGGCTGGAACACATTTGCAAGGAACCAAACCGAATATAGAACGGAAGTCGGAGGGTGTAAAAATTGTTGCACGCAAATTTTGGAAGACAAGTCACACGAGGAAACTGGTCCCGCGAAAAAGGCAACGTGCTCCGCAGTAAAATAAACGCAGACAACACCAAACGCGCATTTTTTTTAAATATATATTTATATATAACGCCGTGTTTAGGACTTGACAGAATCATCGGAGAACAAGAGACTGGCTGTATCAGCGTAGGCTTTCGAAACAACCGAGGCCTTCGCACACCGGTACAAACACTGCGATTACAACAAATAAAATCGTCAACATAAGCAAAGTGCGGAACCCAGTGTACGTATGCCACCGGTCACGGCATCTCGCTTGTCTCGTTCTTATTCACGAAGTTCCTATAGGCCGATCTCACTAAGCGTTCGGCGCATGCGTGACGCCGCTATAACTTTAGTTCACGGGAGGCAGACAGCCATGCATGCAAGGGCTCGTGCCGTCTCGTGCTCCACAAGCTCAGAGCTCCAGCAAGGTTATTGCTCGTGCAGAAAGACTATTCCCTCGATGCATTGCGGCAGCGGTGGCGTAGTGAAACTGGCTGGTGAGATCGGTCTATTAGATTAATTCGTTCTTACATGCATGGAGTCAGCCGCAATCACCGCTCGATCTTTAGTTGGGATGTGCACCGAGAGTTGGTCGTGGCACCGACACGAGCATCGGCCGACGTACACGAGCAAACTCACCGCGACCTTGCTTTGCCCGAGTGTCACAACACAGCGAACAGCTCACATAGTTTTCAGTCTCCGCAGTGCTCCGTTCACCACATACACGACAAAGATCGTCGATAATCGCAGTCTTCGTGCAAAGCCGATCAAAAACAGCGCACCACCCAGCCACTGGCAGCCAGCCCCCAACGGCTGCGGGCATAGAAAACCCTGAGAGGGACGGAACGGACGGAACGCCCGAATAACGTCGCGACATCAGCCGCAACCTCCTTGTCAGCCGCCAACAACGCTCCGTCCGCCTCCGGGTTTTCTTGGTTATCTCGCAACGAGCGCTCCCTCCGAAATTCGCACGCACGCACGCACGCACACACACACACGCACGCACGCACGCACGCGCGCGCGCGCGTACGCACACACACACACACACAAAAAAGGAAGTTAGTTGTTTGATTTCCGTTCTTTCACCACTTTTCGCAAACGTGTTTCAGTCAAATATAAATAAGGGAAGGACATAAAAGACGAGGACGGACACGACGTTTCCAAGGGAAGGACATAGAAGACGAGGACGACACGACATGTTTCAGACCTGAGTCATTACGTAGAATCCGGCGCCGTCGCAACACAGCAGTGCTCCAACGAAGGGTGCAAAAATGAACTCAACGGAACTCAACGAAAAAAGACCGAGGACTTTGAGGCGTATTGCAAGACACCTGAGTGCTGGCAGTGTTGGACACGAAAATCGAATAGATGAATTTGAAGTTTCCTAAATTCGCACAAGTCTACCGTAACAATATGAGAGTGCACGGAAGCAAAATGTCAACTCGGCATGGAGACACACACACACACACAAAAAAAGGACTTTTGGCACGAGTACTTCACACTTTCAGCTTTAATCTCATTGCACTGAGTCGCTTTGCATGTAATTTTGCGGTATTCGAAACAAATTGCACTTGAGTAACACGTGGTGTCAAATGAGCAGAATGGAGCCAGAGAAACGTAGAACACGGAAACACTACGTCTCATGATAATGCTAGAGTTCCTCCGGGCACAGGAAAAACTCAAAAGCACAAGGAAAAGACTATGTTACCCTGAAACGCACCTCAAGCGCGAGGCGCACACCGTCTGCACACGCTTGTGGCGAGCAATGCATAATAGTTAGTCCAGACAACTGCGCGACTCATCTAAGAAAACAGTGGTGTGACAGGTAATCATTAAACAGTTCGAGGAAGGGGATGTAATGCACTTACCGTGAAATCTCCGGGTTTCCGTACGGCGAACAAACGGAAGTCCACATAGCTGCCGAGTTGCGCGGGATCTGACTAGTCTCGCTCACTGCGCATGCGCCAGGGGTGCCTTCACGCGGGTGCGTGCAGTGGCCCAGGAGCCGGGAAAGAAGTTCACGTGATCTTCCCCTCTCCGAACCCAAGGGCTGCATTGACTGCGCTTGCGCGGCGTGCCGTGTATGTCTGTTCGGCGCGGGTGCGGTGGTGGGGTTACGGCAAAACGGCAACGACGGCTCGCGAGCGGCTCTGGTCCCGTTGGCGCTCCCTGTAATTTTACGGTTTTTCTCTAACAGTGTACCGCATAAACTAAAACGCATCCCCAATCTCAAGGTCGCCTTCTTCGCAGGTGACGTTACCTTATGAACCCCCAAACCGGACTCTCTGGGCAAGCTCCTATATACATTCAAGGAAGCCACAGACTTCAGAACCAAACATGTGTACACCATAGACCTCAGATGTGCAATCCAGAAGGCAGAACTACTCCTCATAAAAAGAAGCAGCTGTCAAACTGAACATTTCAAGAAGTCTACCTCACCATAGAAGGCAAATATACACCCGACATACAAGCCAGCGCGGCTCCTGGGCATTCACATACAAGCCAACAGCAGATGGACACATCAAGTCCACTTGCTCAAGCAACAATTGTACCAACTAGGTCATACGATTCGGACAGTAGCCGCTGGGCAATGGAAAGTGAGGGAAACAGACACCCTTCGCCTGGTGAAAGCCTTCGACATATCCCGTATAGTCCACGTGGATCGCTACATGAATCTCCTCAAAGCGGAACAAGCCCGATTAAAACTACAATCCTAAAAGTCACCCCAACGCCTGTGCACCGTCCAGAATCGTCATCCAGGCAGAGACTCATGGAGGTGGGGCGCTCACAACACGCGCACAGAACTGGGTAACGGCCACCGCGTCAACCAACTATTCAGATTCGGCAAAACACCTTCAGGAAATTTATCCACTTCCAACTCAGTCTAACCCCCATCTATGTCGAAGAAGAATCCACGAAAACACCACTCGCCTGGAGGTTCCTTACTGACGTCCGCCCACTTTTCAAGAACATGCACCCCTAGAATCACAAGGGAAAGCGAGAAGCACGTGCCAAAGAACCCAACAAGATGCCACAAAACAAAACCTCTAACAGCGTAGCATCGCAGACGCCGCTCTGGTTAGCACCGATGAAGTGGTAGCCGTGGCAGGCAATGATCAAGATGCCCCACAAGCTACAGCTCTACACATATCTATAGGAGACAAATTCACGACAGGGGAGCAGGGGACTATTGCTCTGGCCGTCACCCAGCACCCCCGTAACATCATTGCAAAATCTCAAGACGCCTGCCGGGCATACCTGGGTCGTTTCATTTGCCCGGAGGCGCATAACATCCTCGACACCCACCAACAATGTGAAGGGAATCGGATCCATCAACACCATCTGGACTCCGTCCCATAGGCAGACCGAAGTGAGGGGTAAGGCCCTAGCCCATCACTTGGCATACGAAAGAGCTGACGCCCATGCCATTGTTTCAGGCGTGAACACCCGGATCAGCCATCGGATCCCACCCACTTAGCTCACCACATACAAGAACATAACCATTTACCATCGGGAGCAATGGCGCACTCTACCACAACCTCATCATACGCGTTGACTAAAGGGAGCAGGTCAAGTGGCACCTGCTCGAAAACAACACTTACCCAACGCAATTTCGGCTCAACCTGCTTTACCCCAGCTCTACCCCTAACCCACATGCCCCAATCTCTCAACAGGACCGAGGCACCATCTACCACATGGTCCCGGCATGTAGTGTAGATCCTCCGCGTCCGGCCTCGGACGCGGAGGATCAGCGCCAGCTGAATATCAAAGCCGATGAGGCGTGCAAGGCCAATGGGACCCCGGACACAGATATTACCCCAGGGTGAACACCCGAAGTCATCCTTGATGACTTTAATATAGTATATCCCCCCCCCCCGGCCTGCGTTCACACCGCTTCGCGGCGACGGTCTGCGGCGGCTCATTTTCAAAATGTTAACCCACGTGACCGACCCATTCACCCGCTTCGCGGCGACAATCTCAGACAGCATATTACAGAAAAAAGCTAATTTAAGCTGTCGATGGAATGATTTGTCGATGAAAGAATCTGCTAATGAGACATCGCGTTTCGATGAAATGATCTGTCGATGAAACGTCGTTCGATGAACTGATCGCCACCGAAGCAGAGCAGCAGCCCAAACAAAACCCCGGCTGTCGCGCCAGACCCGTTATCTTCTATATTACTTCCCGGAGCTGCTGTCACACCGTCGTTGACTCGACACTGGCGCTTCGAGAGTGCAAGAGGGCCGCGCTGGTTGGCACGCGCGCTCATCGCCCTTGCAAGTGCGCAGTCGCCGCGCTGCGCACGGCGACACTTCGTCATCTTCGGTCCCGGGCATCGCCGCATTCCAGGTACCTGTCTCATCGGAGGGTCGTTCTACTTTCCGCGCTTTTTAACATCACGTGGTACGTTTCGAAGGCACTTGCGCTAAAGCGGCTTCGCGGTGCTACCCCCGGTGCAAGCCGGGGTGGATAAAGGCCGCGGCAAAAAGCAGAAAAGTATGAAGTCAAAGTGGGAATGATTGGCTGGGAGAGGTATATGAACTCCTGTGAGGCCGGCCGCGAGAGACGCGCGGGACCATCACTGAATTCTCGACCTGTCACTAACTATTGTTGCAGTACATGCGTCAAAATAAAGTTTGATTTGCTCTACCAATTTGTTATGCGAAATATGCACCGAAGAAATGTTCTGTAAAGGACAGATTTTTTCTCTGCTGTGACATGGTTCATCCTAGAAACACATCTATACCTATAAGATTTCTAAAGACATGTTCTGTATAATTGTTTTTTTTTTAAATTGTGAGCCGTTTCTAGTGTGGAAACCCACTTCGTTGATGTAGAAAAAAATGTTATTAATGTATTTTTTCAGCTTGGGAGCTAAAATTAGAAAGAGTGAAACCAACTTGTTCCAAATAAAACAAGCCGATCGGATTCATTTCAAAGGTTAATTATTTTAAACTTAGCATACTGCTAGCTTGACCAGTTCAACAAGCACCTTCTGCAGTTACGCTGGTATGACCAGTTTAGATACGGTCAGACCGGTTTCATTGCCAGTTGTAAATATTTGACAGCCAGTTAGAACAGTTTGACTGCCAGTTCAAACTTGATTTGATTGATTTGCTCTACCAATTTGTTATGCGACATATGCACCGAAGAAATGTTCTGTAAAGGACAGATTTTTCTCTGCTGTGACATGGTTCATCCTAGAAACACATCTATGCCTATAAAATTTCTAAAGACATGTTCTGTATAATTTTTTTTTTTAAATTGTGAGCCGTTTCTAGTGGAAACCCACTTCGTTGATGTAGAAAAAAATGTTATTAATGTGTTTTTTCAGCTTGGGAGTTAAAATTAGAAAGAGTGAAACCAACTTGTTCCAAATAAAACAAGCCGATCGAATTCATTTCAAAGGTTAATTATTTTAAATTTAGCATACTGCTAGCTCGACCAGTTCAACAAGCACCTTCTCCAGTTACGCTGGTATGACCAGTTTAGATACGGTCAGACCGGTTTCATTGCCAGTTGTAAATATCTGACAGCCAGTTAGAACAGTTCGACTGTCAGTTTAAACTCCTTGGCTGACAGCTTGAACATTGTGACACCAGTGTCGCCAGTTCAAGCTACCAGTTTTGCCTGGTAAGCTGCCAGTCTGAACTGCACAATTAAGAGTCCAGCTAATTCACCTGCCAGATTTGACCGTTCATATTTCTAGTTCGGCCAATTCCACAAGTTTTATTTCTAATTTGCCCGGTACAATTCCACTACAACCAGTTGATTTGGGGTTTGGCCAGTTCATATCCAAACTGCTTTGAAATCGATGTTTTCAGCAGGGAAGGCTCTTCAGATAGTAGGCCTACCCCAAGAAGGAGCTAGGGCCGGAGCGGCAAGAAAGAAGGACCTGCAATGCGCAGTGTGCTCAGGTGTACAGCACACGGTGGGCGTGTTTCAGTCGCGTCGCAAAGGCGGCGATTGTTAAAAGGGTGGGGAGGGGGGGGGGGTCGCAGTTCATGCTTTGGCGGGGCGGGCAACTACGGCGCAGCTGCGCGGTGCGGGCCAGACGCCTGGCTGGGAAGAACTGGAAGGCCGACGACGGACTCGGGTTCATGGACCTCGTGATGAGAGTTGCATCGCCGAGCTCTCTACACGTTCCCGGCGTCAACGGGCGCACCGAACACCTTCGGCTGCAAGGCGCCCGCAAGACATCACGCAGAGGCTTTAGTGCTGATGGGACGTGAGGCACCGGCCGCGAGAGACGCGCGGGACCTTCTACGAACTGTCTGCCTGCAGCGCTTGCACTCCTTGAGTGAGGCAATCTTTTGTCTTTTTTATATTCTTTATGCTGCTTAGGTTGCTTACCTTTCATGTACAAGGTTTTAAGTCCGTCCGTAAGCGAACGGAGTTCGTGACGCTTCGCGCAATCAGCGCGATGTAACTTGTTGTTTTTGCAAGAAACAAATTTCTCTTTTCCCAAAGAAAGGAAGGTGTTTCGGGCGCCATTTTGTGTGGAATTTTAATTTTCGCTTTCGCATAGGTGCTACAGAGGAGGGGTGGGGGTGGGTATCTTTAACAGATCGCTGCTCAACCACTCTTTCCACAGTGTTGATACGCAAGGAAGGGTTATTATTCTAGACTTCCTTTGGTGTCACAAGTATAGAGTTCTGAATGTTTACGCACCGGCGACGCCGTCCTCATGTAACGAGTTTTTTCGGAAAGTAATTTCCTTCTTTTTTAATGCATCATTTACATTTTTGCTCACGGATTAGGACTTTTTTTTAATACGAATAGAGACATCAGGGGGCCCGGGCAGGGCCGTGAGGACTGAACCGGGCGAGAGCTGCGACGGATAATAAAGCACTTTAGCCTTGTGGACGAATGTACGCACCTCCATGGAGATGCGTTTCAGCACACACGGCGGGTAGGAAGAACAGCCACCCGACTTGTAATGTGTATGTAGCGAAAGCGCTCCTGGGCGCGGTCCACTCCTGCTCGGCGTAGGATATGCACCGTACACCCGTACATATATCGAACCCTACGAGGTAGAGGGGCGTAGAGTAATAAACCGGAAGTTCGGAAGTGGCAGGCCTTAGGTTGCCGCCATGTTGTACGGAAAAGAGACCACTCGTCACAGGACCTCACAACAACCGTGACGTCATCGGTAACATGGCAGCGCCCAGAGCTGGCGGGTGCGAGTTTGCTCGGTGCGCTATAGCCGTGATGTGCGGCTGCTGTCCGACAATTTCGGGCTTCTTCGTGCTTGCTGATGCAGGTAAAATATGAAAATATGAAGGAATGAGAATTTATACCCTTTTTCGCAAGATCGCTTTGAATCATCTGCATATTACCACCGGTGAGACAACTTCAGCCGCACCGCCGTACGGGTGGTGGGATTCCCCGATGTGCTCGAGGAAAAATAGAACATTGAGTGCTTTTAGCATAAAAGTTTCGCATTATCTTAGCTTTTTTTGAACATGGGAATGCCTCAGAATCGACGCCAAATGTATGCGTGGGACATAGGAGAATTTGTTTTAGCCCCGGGTAATAGCATATTCACAGCAAAATTTATCGGGGAAGGTCCTGCGATCTTTAAGTTCTGCACTAATCAACAATTTTACGATATAACTTTTAGCATATAATATTCACCTTTTTCTAGCTTCGTTTGAACTTTGGAATGTCTGAGAATCGAAGCAAAAAGTATACGTCGCGTCAGGGCCTAGGGCAAGTTGTTTCAGACTTGTGTCACCGAATAACCATAGCAACTTTTGGCGAGGAAGATCCTGCGATCTTTAACCTTTTGTGCGAATCGACGATTGTACATTGGATCGCAATACCTTTTTGAAGTGAAAAGCTGGCGTTTGCCTATTGACGTAGCACGAAAAATCTTACAAAGCCTTCGAACCAATCATTCGGAAAAAAGTTCATTATTTATGTTCATAAAACAGTTTATTTGTCCCCTTGGAACTCAGAACACAGCAAGTGTTCACATCTTTGATTGATCAGTGCACAAAATGTTGCATCCGATGTTCCTTTGAAGTAAGATTAGTATTAGCATGCTCTTTACCTTGCCGATTGGTATCAATAGTCCACAGTAACATTCATGTGTATAATCAAACTCCTCTTAGATGGTTGTCCAATCCATCATTCTAACACCTAGAATCTTTAAAAAACAAAAACCTCATTCTTCAGAGGTCCATTGATAGAACCACACATGAAATCAAATCTTGAAATCTAATACAACTCGGAAATAAAAGATTAACTGCACATTCCCACCCTTTCGTAGGAAATAATGTTTTTTTTCACCAAGAGTGCATTGTATTAGTTGGTCAGTTATTTACTCAATCTAATTACCTGGACTAGATGACTCATACACGTGTTCATCCCGTGCCCGAAGAGCAGTATTGTTGAACAATGTTGACTACCATTCCTTTCAGTCTATTCAATAGACTTCTTTTCAAATGTGCGGGCTGCCCATACTTCGTTTCACCGTAACTTGAAAAGGACAACCGCCAGCGCCCCCTTAAGCCAATCAGAGAAACCGAGTGAAGGTATGTGTCAAATCTGTGCAGATGAGCACTCTGATGATACGTTGTCATGTGCTTCTCTCCAACGAGCATATTGCCTCACCGAGACTGTAGACTTCGCCATTGGCCAAATTGCGATGAAACGAAGTAAAGTAGCGGCTATTCTAATTACGCCATTCATACTTAGGGCATTTGTTCGACAAGAGTGTTATGTCAGCAATCACTGTGAGGTCGTCTCAGCACCTATTGGACTCAACTTCTGCATTAACATTCCGACGTGAACTGAGGCCCATTCGTGTGCTTTACGCCGAAAAAAATATGGTGACATTCATGTTGCTTGATGGGGTTTTGCGAAGGGTTTCTGTTGTCATGCCTATAGGAAATGTCCTGCTTTATAACAATGCAACCCATACTATTAGACTAGATGCCCAGAGGTGTGTTTATTTTTGCAATTAGCAAGTTACAGCAATTAATATTTGTTTCAATTGTAATATTTATTTTTGGTAGCTGGGTTCGTTTTGTGCTCATTAGTGTCACTGTGCTATGATGTTTTTATGATGTGTGCCTACAACGGCCCTTGGGGGGAATACATTAATAAATAACATTTTCACATCACTGGAGTTGGTTTTTGGATGCACCACATGTTCAGGAGAGTTGGAACGAGTGCAGACCCATGCCACAAGCCCGCCAGTCTGGTATGTCCCATTAAATAATATTGAGGGGTCAGAGATGCGAGTGTCCTGAAAAGGTCCAGCGCCTGCAGTGAACACAGTTCTTGGTGTATAGACTCTGAAGGCGTAAAGTCCAGCGGAAATGTGTTTATTTAGTTATTGTATCAAATATGTTTATTTCCACTTAATTACATAATTATTGATTCTTAGCAAATGGTTCCATAACCAGATATTTCTGCGACAGTCTCGTGTCAGGCGTTCAGTCGTAGCGCCTGTGCCCCTTGTTGTCGGATGACGCTCCTGGCACGTGGGTGCTCAGTTTGGTCGAGTGGCAAAATTGCCTAACTGATACCGTCCTGTAATGATACATCATATTCCGCTACTGACATCTGATGCACTGAATCTGCAGAGCTGGCTTTTATTATCCGCCAATTTTCCTTGTAGTTTTTTGCGTCAATGCAGCAAACTCGGACATGTATTGCTTACGTGGCCGGGCCTTTTGCTGTACCGTTGACATTATGGCTAGCA
Source organism: Ixodes ricinus (assembly GCA_037355805.1). Classification (NCBI taxonomy): domain Eukaryota; kingdom Metazoa; phylum Arthropoda; class Arachnida; order Ixodida; family Ixodidae; genus Ixodes; species Ixodes ricinus. Next base: position 17,901 of record JAZHYW010035284.1, on the reverse strand, counting down.
ATAATTTTTGTTTGCTATCCAAGCCATTTCACATCCATTTCGTAATGGCGATTTCTTCTGCATCCCGCGACCACTGTAACTTGTGTAAGTCTCGTGTGCCAAAGTGAAGTTGGGTGATGCTTGAGGCCCCTTTTGAGAGCAACCAACCATTCCGTTTAGTCAAGTCACTCAGAGGCATCATTCCTCGAAGTTGGAAATTGTGTGCTTCGTCGAGTGGACACAAATAATTGGTGTCAGCAAATTATTCGCAATTGTTTTCGGACGACAACTGACACCAAATCAACTGTCACTGCATTGCCGCTCAACTTCTTTGTCGTGCTTACACTCCGTCGAGTTGATGGGGATCACAAGCTTCGGGGTAATGTCGGTACCAGGGACAAAAGCCGCCGAACATAATCCTCAATGTCTCGCGATCGCTCCTCGAGACGTGGTCAAGGGTCGTTCGCCAAAAGCCATCGCAGGCCGATTCATTGGTACAGGAACGTCCAGTAGAAATGATCGGCCTGATGCAGTGGTAGCAGAGTGGTTTTGGGTCGGCCGTTCACTACACCTCCGTTTTCCTCAGTGTAAATTGTTCAGCGCGGACCTACACTGTTTTTTCGCAATGTCGGGAATGCTTCGGCGTTGGGGCGTCTCGTTAAATTGTCATTAAAACTAACGGGTAGACGGTGGCGGTTGTCGTGCCATTGTGGCGTAAGTCACCCTCGGTTCTTCAGATGCCGCTTCGCTCGCAGAAGTATCCGGTTGAAATGCCTGTCGAACTTGTCCCGAAACAATCTCGGCAATCAAGATAAAAGCCGCGCATTTGATGGCAGGAAGTAGCTTCCTGATCTCCTTCCGGACAAAGTCGTGGATGATGTCGCGGATGCCTGAGAGGCTGGCGTCGAAGTTGCAACTGGACGACTCGAGTGTCGAGGCACCGGAGAGTTGATGATAGTGACAGGCTCAGGCCTGCAGTGCACGTTCAATGTTGGAAGACTCGGTGATATGAACGCTTCGACTGTTGCCGGGGGTTGCGGATCAGGCTGCCCAAGGTGTTGTCCCTCACATGAGGGATACGAGATTTTTAGCTTCTTGTCTTCTGTCGCATGACGGCTGGCGTGCATGCTCGATCAGGTGAAAAACATCCTCTACTAAGGCGGTGACGCTCTCGTTGGGGCCGTGTCCTGGACAGAATCAGGAATTCGGCTTTCTCTCGTCGATGTTGGCTGACGAACGTGCGCTTCAGCTTGACCTTGCAAAATTCCCAGGATGTTAAGGAGAATTTGTGGTTCTCAAACCAGTGCCTGGCAGTTTCTTCCACGAGAAGTATAGGTTCTGCAGGAACTGGTTTTTTGTCCACCCATTGTGGCGGGTGTCGCGGTCATATTGTTCAATCCATTCCTCGACGTCTTCATACACATTGAGTGAAAGGGCCTTGGAGTGTGAGGTGCGACGGACATGCAATCAATGGTGGTGTCGGAAGCAGTTTGCTGCTACAGGTTTTGTCATCGTTGGTTTAGTCAGCTTTCGTTTTTATGACAGGAGACCGAATTTCAGTGGCTATTGCTGGTAGCAGCGACTGGCTCGGATTTAAGGTTCTTCGTGGTGTATTTTCGAGATACGTTGTTGTGGTACTCGCTCGTCTTGCGGTGTTTCTGCCGGGCTCCGGATAGGACATGGTTCACGGCTCGCCAGGGGTTTAAGACGCGGGATAGACCGCCACCCGTGTCCCGTTATCGGACAACTCGTCTGAGGAGCCGCCAGGGTGCACACAAAGTGAAGGGATATGGGTAAAGTACCCAGAACCTCCACCAGAACATACGATGACAGCCGAGCCTTACCACGAACTTTCCAGAACAGTAAATATGGATAGAAGATAGGACTGGAGCAAGCATCCGTGACAAGATAACAAAACTAACAGAAGAGAGTCTATACTGATCACTAAAGAAGCTGCATTGTTTTAGTGGCATTCTCTCCGAATAAATCCTCTCCATCGGGGTTTGGCGACTGGCGTAGACGAAATGAACTGAAATGGATGTGAGACCACTTTTCTGGTAATGAGCCGCTGCAGGCTGTCGCCGCAAAGCGTCGGGAACGGGTGGGCTGGGTAGGGAGCACGCGCGATAAAATATTCATACACCTTGCAATTTGCGTAACAAGTGTGGATTAAACGTTTGCGTAGGCGAAACGTGCGACAGACCCGTGGAATCACCGCCAACTGGAACACCTGTGCTCCTTGAAAATGTAAGTTTACGCCAGAACAAGAGGAAGAAGCACTGTATCACCTAAACCACGGCACAGGAACTACCAGCTTGAAGGCAGCTCTTCGAAGGGCTGCACATTTGTGCTCCGTGAAAGTGAACGTGTACGCCTGAACAATTTGGGAAGCAGCACAGCATACTTTAGCACAGCACGGGAACGACCAGCTTCAAGGCAACTCTCCGGTGGGCCGCACAACCAAAGAGAAATTTCGGACATTTGAACGAAGCGGAACCACGATTGCACACAACCAAGCACGACTTACATACATTTTCTTAGCTCCACTGTGTATTTAAATACATTCCACACGCTTCTCTGTAGACATCAAAGATTTTTATGGTCAGCGAGAGCGCAGAAACGTCGCCTTAAAAATTATCCTAGAGATATCCGAATTAATCCGACGTACGACCAACGCAGCACCGATTGTCTCTTTTGTGGCAATATCGCCGTCGGTCCCGAGCGAAATGCACGCTGTTCCTCCGTATTTTCACTTTATGCCTAAGTCTGACACCACGCTAAACTCCTAAGTCGCTTTCGATCGGCCTGATATGACGGCTCCCGCATCTGAAACCAACTCGCTGAGACGAACGACAACAAACAACGCATCCAACAAGCTTCAGTCAATGCTCAGGCCCAGCTGGGGCCAGCAACTGCCTGGCCGCTGCCATCTTTCCTGTGACGTCATGTATCTGGTTTGGTCACGTGACGAGTGGTCACATTTGCGTACAATGGCGGCGGCCTTCTGTGGGGCACTTTCAAATCTTTTCTTTCTTTTTTCTTTCTTTACTCTTTCTTTTCCCGATCAGGTCGGGAGGTGGACAGAGACTAAAATCGTGATGCCTGACAAGGTCTAGCACAACTTTAGAACAGCATTGTAAAATAGTTCGAAACGTTCACGCAAAAAATACCTTTAAGACAACACGATGTAAGCACAGGTATCTAGAAACATAGAACCGAATAGAATTGCAGATCGGGACCCCGGTTTATCGCCCCAAGCCCTTCTACCTCGTTTATCGGATCATATGCCCATTTACATGAAAATTAAGATGCGTGACGCGGGTAACTTCGCATAAAAAACGCGGCGGTTAGAAAACTGATTGCTTTAAGACTCGGTCAAGCTGTAAGTTCTCGCTCAGCAGAAAACATAAATTTTAAGGACGATAACGCCGGACGCAGCATCGTGGGATGGCCTAAAGGTTAGGCGGCTGGAACGCTGCGAGGGTGCAGCGAAGACTTGGAGGCTACTGAAGAACGCCCGTTTGTGGGACGTGGTGAGCTGGATAAGGATAATATTGAGAGGGGCCCGTTTAAATTGCTGATGAAGGTGTATTTAGCGGAGCTGGAGTGGCGGTACGAGAGGCCGCTGCGCATGAGCTTGGCGGCGTCGACTGCAACCTGGAGTAGGACATGGCCCCAGCTGCACCCTGAAGTCATGAACTAAAAGTTGTACCCCACAAGGCGCGCCCCATTGACGAAGTGTGCCTCGCGCAGACATACTGGTTTCACAGTATGCTGCAGTCTCAAAAACAAAATGTTGCAGTTGAAGTTAGGTTTAGCTTTGAAGGCGAAAGCCTTAGTTGTACCATTGAGCGAAAAAGCGTAAAAAAAGTCGATAAAAACGCAATTGCGCGACACGCGCCGCTCATTGTTTTATTGCCGTAGCGTCTTTCCTGCGGTCGTCCTGGAAGTCGACCCAGACCTCTAGGACGACCTCAATTGTCACAATAGAGAAAACCCAGCAGCGTCGGCGTTGTTGTGCCTGGAAGATGGCCATAAAAATGTGTCATCAAGCGTCATCAGCGTGATGTCCTTAAGCGACATCGTACGGCATCAGCGTGCTGTCATTGCCGAAGCGCTGTGCGCTAAAGATTCCCTTCGGGCTTCATCTCTGCTCGTTCTGTGCTTCATGCGATGGACTGTGAGGCGACCGCGTCTACATATACGGCCTCGACATCGGCAGCAGCGTCTAGAACTACGGCGGCTACCGCAGGCAGACGTGGCCGCTCACGCAAATACGCCACAGCCCCCTGAAGTGTCCTCCACTAGGCGTCGTTCTTGATGTAGTCCTAGACGTCGCCCTTGAGGCCATCTTAAGGGTCGTCCTAGAAGCCGTCCTAGACGTCGGCCTAGAAGTCATCCTATACGGTAGAAGGGGTTTCAGGGATGCCAACCCTCCTCTCCCAGGCGGACGCGCCGCGAGTTACCACCGAAGTTAGGTGCACCCAGGTCGAGACGCGCTACCTGAAGTCATCGGTGAGACATGGTAGTATAAAAACAATATTAATTGTGTCAAAAAGCCCTATAAGCTAAACGTGTATGCAGACATCATGATCCTGTCATTTTGTACTAATCTCCATCAAAAGTTCCTACGAAAACATTTTTTTTCGTTTGTTCGCAAAAAAATGCTTTGTAAAAGTTTTTATAACAGTGTTTGGTCCTCAGTAGTCTCCAAAGAAGCGGGCACCGGGCTCACCTGCCATGGACAAACTACCTAAGGCCTTACACTTTGACGCCCCGCGCGAATAATTCGTGCAGCGAGTTTATAATCGGTATTTACAGTGTTACGGTTCTCCACGTATAGGGGTCCACGCGTTCCCGCCCCCTTTCAGCAGTAAGACCACACGTCCCTGCCCATACAAGGTTAGCGTCTTCTCCCCCAACAGAGCCTTTCGCACTGTCTGGACCAGGGACTCCAGCAGGAGACTCCTGTACGCCTTTTAAAATTCCACTGTCAGTACATCTGGTCCAGGCGAGACGCCGGTCTTCACATGCCTCAAGGCCTTGTACAGATCCTCCACTGTCGGCGGGCTCGCTAGGGTTTGTGTCGTTTTTGGGGGTATCGTCGGGAGCTCGGGCGGAAACCGCACAGACTCCTGCGGACCAACGGTTTTTGCACGGTCCCTTCGGGCTGTGCCAAGGCCGAGAAGTGCGCACTAAAAAACTCAGCAGAGCCGAGTCGTCCGTGCCTGATGCGTCCACATTTCCTACCGCATGAGGCTGCCTGTTGTTTTTCAATGTTTGCTCCGTCATATAGATCTACAGGGAGAACCTGCGGAGTCCGCAGGCAAGCTGTACAAGGTCTATGCAGGGTACTTACGGGAACTGCAGAGAAGCCATACAGGGTCTGCACGTAGTCGCTACGGGGTCTTTAGAGAAGCCACTCAGAAACCCACATACGCCTATTTCCTACTGAGAAAGTAAGGGAATTATTCCGGTACATACTGAACACTTCCATCTCCACACTGATTATGCCCTGAGGTTGGACATGTCTCTAGACATCAATGTAATATTTGGATGATCTGCGCTTAATTAACGACTCTGACTCGGACACCTCCCTACATCTAAAAAAGCATCTACCCAGCATCACTTTATTAATCTACCAATCTATAGCTTACACCATAGAGAGCCAATAGGATATCCATATTCTCACCAGGACCATGACATGGGAATAGAAATGAATTAAAAACTTATTGTTTCGCGGAGATTCCTATAGCGTTGTTGTGGCCGTTCTGTGGCAAATCAGCAGTACATAAATGGTCCAAGAACTGTCTGCAGGAATACATAGGATGGACAAAGGTGTAATAGTACGGCAAAAGTATGTACACAAGACGTCCATGCCTATTTTTGTAAGGGCTGGGCTGCCTATGACACAACCTAGACAGGTAATGCGGTCTTTGCCTGTTGGCATCAAAAGTTGAGGAAAGTCTAAGCGAATGTTCAGACGATAGAGCAGCACTGAACTTAGCCTGAGGAAGCGGCGTGGGACAATGACGAGGTAGTGGTAATCCGGCTGACCCGGAAAGCAGGCCTGAGTTCGGAGCTGGTCCCAGGGCAAGCTGCCTACAGACTGTGAAATCTTACAGCTTGTTTGGCCCTCGTTTCTGAGAGAACCTGGCAGACGTCCAGTTAGAGTCGGGAGCAGCGGGATGGACAGTGTGCATCTTCCGCGTTTCGCCTCGAGCGCTGACGAATATCTTTCCAAATGATTTACTTGGGATTGTGTTGCGCGACGCCTACATTTCGGGCTCGCAGTTTTTATCATAAGTACGCTGTCCAGTTTTATTTGCGTCTCACGTTCGTTCACGCGTTGCGTGATCAAAATCCGTGCGCTGTTTCGCGCCTCGAAGCAAGTTCTGGAAATTGTATTTATTTCTTAGTTTTGCTTGCTGGTTGCAATGGTCATTGCAAATGAACACTTGTTTCTGATATTTTGTTCTTGTTTTTTTTTTTCTACACGCGTCTGTGCTAAGCCGTGATTAAGTGTAATCTTCGCCATTCGCGAACTTATCACAAGTAGATACTTCCAATGGGTAGGAAAATAGAGGCTCTAAATTGGATCCATTTTAGCTCTTGATTTACAGCAGTTGCTTGTTTTAACGCGCCACCTTAATATGTTTCTTTATTTGTGAAACGTAAAAAAAAAACAATGCATGCATGCAAAACACATAGACACACAGTTGACAATGAGGAGCGCAACATCGTCCGCTTCTTGGGCAGAGGGGTTGCGGTGACGTCAGAAAGCGAAGCTCTGATAACCTCCTATTGAAAGGATACTAGGCGGACCTCAAGGCAGCTAGCATTGAGGTCCACTCACTACCCTTCCCATCAGAGTCACTCAAATCTCGGCGTTTTCATGTCACCCCCCCATGCGGAGAAGAAGATAAAAATTCCGCTCCGCATAACTACTGATGATGCACTGATAGTATGTTTTCAGTCTATAAGAGGTGTGTTCATAGCGGACTCGGAGTGCACTTGGATTCTAGAAAAATTTACACATGAACTATACTTACCGTGTACTTGCAATGTGTTACAATTATAGAAGCAGTCTTCTATAGCTACACAGGAAGTGTAGATTTATTTTTCATAAAAGTGGGAAATGAGTATGGTATTAGTGCATCCTCTAAGTACGCTGATGTACGTTTTTAATACACTGACTTTGTATTGCTGTTTACCAAGTACAACATTCGCTCTCAAGCGGCGATGGCGAGTGCTATCTCCTCTCGTGAGCACAAGCAGGAGTAGTTGATTGAAATATTGTGAAATACCAGGAAAGCCTCCAAGGTTAAGAAAATACTTAAAAGTGACACTATGTAAGCTAAATATAAAAAAGGCAATTTTCGAAGGGTCTTCGGAAAATGGCAACCACAAGTCAAAATTATGCATTTAGACATTTATAGGGATATGCCTCAAATCGCGGGCACTATTTGTTAACTGTTAACACATTTTATTAAATTTGTTAATGAATCGTTCGTAAATTCGTCAACTTACAATTCGAAAAAATTAGAGCGAATGACCGGCCAGAGGCGATGGCCTTACAGAAGTGAAAGGCCCACTGCCGGACACATGAACGACCAGTGGCCGAACCAAGTAAAGACCCAGTGACCGGAAAAAGTGAAGGGCGACTTGCCCGAAAAAGTGACTGGCCAGTGGCTTGATGAACTGAGAGGCTAGTTGCTGGCCGAAGTGGATTGCCAGTGGCCGGTCACATGACGATGGCCGGTCATTGGACAATCACCAAAAACATGACTTGCAAGTACTTTGTTCAAAAACTGGCTAACGGAAAAATGGTTGACCAAAGTAAACTTGCCGAGTGTGGGCTTTTGACTGTGTGCTGCTTGGGATGCTATCCGCTCAGCGCTTCCGTGTTCTCTAAGCGTTTGCTTGAAACGAAACATAAAGAACTATGACGTTACAGCAATCCTACTGAAGCACCGAAACTCTGTATAAAATATTAAGTTTCAAAAAACAGGTTGAAACCAAATCTTGGGTGTTTTCCCATTACTAAAAGTCCCAATGCTTTGAGTGCCGGCTTTTCCCAGTGCCTCGCTGTTTTCCTTCTGATCAAATGCCGAAGTCTCTGCACTCCTGGAGTATCTGCTTTGTTGGGCTCAAGTTTTCAAATGAGATGTCTTCTGCGCTCTTGTTTTAAAACGTTTTTTGGTATATAGCGCACTGTGGGTTGCGGGCTCTGTAGATACAAGCTCAGTCTGCGCTTGAACCGATGGCATGAGCTCCCGCCTGCAACACCAAAAAAGCTCTTGCATACGATGCACAAAAGTTAAAAACGACGAAAATAATCCCTGGAGAAGGGGAACAAGAAGGACAAAGGATAAAGACAAATCTCCAAACACCAGCTAGGTGACTGGTGCGCGACCGAAAAAATCCGCCTGGTCCGGGTATAGAACCCGGGACCTCTCCATTACAGGTGGAGCGCTCTACCAACTGAGCTAACCAGGGGTTAGACGTCAGTAGATCAAACGGGTTTTATCAGCCGCCACCAGTCTAACACCAACAAGGGTGAAGCTTGCAATTTTAAGGTTATTATATTATGAAATTAAATGCAAAGGTGCGAGCGGGAGCTGGACAAGAATGAGCGAAAATAATCCCTGGAGAAGGGGAACAAGAGGGACAAAGGACAAACACAAATCTCTAAAATGAGAGGTCCCGGGTTTGATACCCGGACCAGGCGGATTTTTTCTGTCGCGCACCAGTCACCTAGCTGTGTTTGGAGATTTGTGTTTGTCCGCTTGTCCCTTTTGTTCGCCTTCTCCAGGGATTATTTTCGTCATTCTTGTCCAGCTCTGCTCGCACCTTTGCATTTGATTGCATAATATAATAACTTTAAAAACGACTTCAACAGACGTCACTAGAGTCACCACAGACAAGAAGATGACAGCCCAGTCAACACGAGGGAGAACGTCTAGGCAAAACAGTAATCTTGGTGGTGTGCTACAAGAGGAAACAAACAAAACAAGTGTTAAACAAAGCGCAACTCACCAAGTGTTGACACCTTCCCATGGCGTAGGTTCTTCTGGTCAGTGACTGCATGCCAGGCGATTGTGTGCTTCCCGTGGTTTTGTTACATCCTCCGGGTCTTTGCTTTTTACAAACCCGATTTAAACAATCCCATCTTGAAATAAAATCACGACACAAAAGGATAATAAAGTTGGTGGAAGGGGATAGCGTCTTCGAAGTTAGATTCGGATTAGATTTTTAGGCGTTAGGATAGCCTGACTTTTTCAAATCCGTTTTGTTTTCAGACTACGGCAGTTTAATAGCATTTACAACAAATATGTCGAAACAGATTTTTTAAAATTAAAGATAGTAGCGCATGGAAAAGAATTTTTACGATTATGCATTCCTTTCAGGAACTAATGCAGTTACTTCAATTACTTGAAGATTTTGCTGAGTTCCGCGTATAGGAATCACTTGCTTGTGCTTATTCTATTATTTTGCATTACAACCAATATTTCTAGCATACATTTATAAAGATTGTTCAGAAATCGAGGTGGCTGTTAGTGTTTGTATGCACTAAAATAATCTCGTCCAGCTTCAAACATTTAATTATTGTTAAAATGGCCTTCATGAGTCGTGACACGATGTTCAATGTGCACCTAACGCTGACATCATTTTGATCGTTTCGCTCAGTCCTGATGAGGGGCTCTAACTTTATGTGTCGATGACTTTTGTGTGCCTTCTCGACTGCTGGGATACTTTAGAATAGACTGCAGCCAGATTAGCTCGAGAGCACGAGTACGCGTCGTGCTTGATGGTTTGGCTGCAGCCTTACTGAGAAATTGGGACACTTCACTGTAGGTGTGAAATTCAGGAAGTGCCGTGCAAATGCTAGCCTGTGGTTTTTAACGCTCGAGTATCACTCAATAGCGACACGACCGCACGCTAATACGATGCTCATTCAGTTCGAAGCGGGGCAGGGGTGGGAATGGGACCTAGGATCCTCATAAGTTCAATCCCCACAGAGGCTCTTTGATGTGAACATCAGCAGCGCATGTCTCTCGCTCTACGTGCTCCGAGCTGCGGTACGCGAACATACTTGAACAACGATCCTTCTATGAACGGAGTATACTCATGTCATCTCCAATTTTGACGATTGTAACTTCTTTTACTAACCAACATAGCTTTAGAAAAGGTAATTCCTGTGCTACCCGCTTTTCGAATTTTTTACTGACCTACGCTTTTATAGTTATCTCCGAGCTCAGACTGATATTATTTTTATCGACTTCGCTAAAGAATATTAGACTGTTCCTCATGATCGCCTTCTTCTCAAACTCTACCTCTTCAGATTCACGCATCTGTAAAAACTGGATATCGTACTTTAATGAAACACATACAATAGCGCAAAAACACATGGATTAGAGGTAAACAGGACAAGCGCTAACTTTCAACTGAGAGTTGAAATGTAGCGCGTGTCCTGTTTACTTCATGTCCTTGTGTTTTTTTTCCGGGGGGGGGGGTCTATGTTATATGTTTAACTAAGATGAACCGACTAGCCCACCAACGTTCCCTACTGGATATCCTCTTTTCTGTTAAATGGAATGCAATCTGTAAGAATAAAACAGTCAACATCTGGTCCCGTTACTGTCGCATACGGTGTCCCTCAGGGCAGGTTACTGGGATCGTATATTTCAAAAATATATTAATGGCCTACCATCATCAATTAAACAGACATTTAGACTATTCGCTGATGATTGCAATATTTACCGGAAAATGAATACGCCTAATGATTACAATATTTAAGACCGCAGCTCTAAGGCGGCCGTGTCCGGCTTGAGCGGCGTCGGTGTCGCCGTCGGCGTAACCGCGCGTTGCATTATAGGGCGTTTCCTCTAAGGACGTGACATGCCACGTCACGAGGGTCACGAGGACAGAGGAGGAGGAGGAGAGTATTTGCTCTGCTAGATTTAATGGGAAAAATTTCCCCCTAGATTGAGCGTCAAAATTTTCCCGCTACATTTGGCGGACAATATCCCCACTAAATTTAGCGAAAAAAGCCTCCCTTCTAGATGTAAGCATTGGAAAAATTTCCTCTCTAAATTGGGCCGAAAACTACATCCCCGTTAGATTTAGAGGAAAAATTTCCCTGCTAAATTTTATCGGAAACATTTCTTGCTAAATTTATCGGCAAATGTAGCAAAAAATCTATCGGGCGTCTGAAGGTCGGTGGTTGGGGCTTCCTAATAAACTGGCAGAGACAACAGTCTTTCGACGCTGAGTTGGAGATCGTTGTATTTCCCTTTCGTCCTCCAGCTGGGGTCTACCAAAATGTTCGGAAACAATAAACGTTGCCGCCAAGTTGGACGGTGGTGATTAGGATCTGTTTGGGTGTGGACGAACCCTCAAAGTAAAAGGGATTAGTGGGAAGTAGTGTATTGGGCAGATAGCGAAAAGGCGGAGTTTCTTTGGGGAACCGATCCGAGTGACGGTGTGACTCAAAGACGCTTTTCAGCAGAAAACAGAGATATCCGCTTTCGACCCTGAATAAACTTGAGGAAAAAAACGAGAAGGGACGGACAAACACAAACTTTGTGTTTGTCCGTCCATTCTCGTTTTCTTCCTCAAGTTTAATCATCCCTGCCAACCCGCTCGTTCTGTCCTTCCTGACCTTGAATAGTTTCGCCGCTGTCGATTTCCTTTGCATGGAGACTTTACCTCTTTCTTTCTTTTGTGTACTTCTGTGTATTACTGTGTGCTTCAAATGAAAGAGCCTCCCTGTTTCAACTTGTCACTAACCTGCGTTACTCCAGCTCAGCCACTGTTTCAACCCGCAATTTCGTTCCTTTACTTCGTGTTGACTTTTTGTTCATAATGAGCTCGCTATCGCGTCAACACAGCTCCGAGCGAGTGTTGTGTGCAGATTACGTTGCAATGCACAAAACAAAGATCTCAATGCAGCGAAATGTTTGCAGTGTGAGAGAGCTCGGTGTGGACTGTTTGAAGCGAATTCTCCCGTCTGGCATCCCCATAGAAGTGAGCATTCATGACTGGCGGTGATACAACTGCTTTACGCATTTCACCAAGCAAATAACTTTGCAAAACTCGGAGTTGGGCGTTGACAGCTTTATGCCTCCTGAGGAGGCCATTGAAGACCTCAACCGCAGTGAACGTTCAACATTCGTGTCACCAGTAAGACCACCAAGGGAAGTAAGAAGTCGAGACAGGCCTGCCTATGTAGAGAGGAAACAGGCGGAGTTGGAGCAGGTTGTGACTGAGAATTTGCGCTCCAGGATGCGTCTTGCGTACGATGAAAACGTGGCATCGGGGTCGTCGGAGCAAAACTGCTCCACATACACCGAGTTGGCGGACAACTTTCGCCGTGCCTTTGCGACTACAGCCTCTCCCCGGGAACGCTGTCAATTGCTGAACCTCCTGCCAACAACCTTGACAAGAAATGAAGTCCACAAAATCATCCCAGAGGCATCGATCTACATCATTAATAGGTCCCGGAAGCTGAGGGAGGACCACGGCGTGTGGTATGTGCCCGATCCCTATACAAGGTGTAAGGTGAGCCCTGAAAACATATCTGCAGCGGTTGAGTACTGCATGTAAGACGAGATAGAGGGTTCTAGGCAGAGTCCCAATCAGAAGGACGTAATTTTCGTTGTGCGCGATGGCCAGAAAACGCTCAAGCGAAAACGTTATGTGACCCGGTCAATCAGTGAAGCGTTTCGTTTATATAAAAGTGACCATCCCGACTCCGGCATCGGGCTCACGAAGATTTACTCCCTGCGACCCCGATGGGTCAAAATGCAATCCACAGCAAGAAGCATGCGTTTGTGTTTACTGAGCAAACTAAAACCTCTCTGTCGCCTCTCTGTAGAACGCTTCTGGCTCACAACTTGACGCAGCGGAATTGAACTCGGGATTCATTTGCAACACGCCATCGCGCCAGTGCCTTTAGGCGAAAGTGATCATTGTCCCAAAGGCCCTTCTCTCACACTCAAAAAACTAAAGATTTCCGAGGATGAAGAGTTAATTTTCTCAGCATGGGAGTCAGGCGAGCTCGTGAAGAAGACTTTAGATCCGGTCACTTTTCTGGAAGAGCTTCGTGTGCCGGTTTCAAGGTGGATCATTCACAACCATACCAGACAGACGCAAGGCAAAGCCATCTACGAAGAAAAGCAGCGCGCTCAGCTTGGTAGCATGGTCTTCCACTTCGACTTTGCTTAGAACTGGACTGTTATGTTTCCTGGCGAGATTCAAGCGTACCACTGGAAAAAAAGCAGGTCTCAATATTTACGTGTGTGGTGACGACTAGAAAGTCGGCATACAGTTTTGCCGTCATCAGTGACGACTTGCAACATGCCTCCGCTCATGCCTGTCTGGCTCTGCAAAAACTGGTAGAGTGGGTCGATGACAACCTTGCTGTGTACTCTCATTCGACTTATGTAAGTGACGGTGCCGCCAGTCATTTTAAAAACCTCTTCCAACTTCATGAATTCCAAGAAAAAATGTTTTTCCCAAAGCCCAATGGTTATTTTCAGCCACTGGACACGAAAGAAACGCATGTAAGGGAGTTTGAGTACTCGTCAAACACCAAGCAACGCTTCACAATTTGAGACAGTTCCCAGGAAAGACCATTGAGTCTGCAAAATGCATGGTGAACAGTCTTTGCAAAAACTGAAAGGAGTGAATTTCACACTTTTGGACAAAGATAATGTTGTTCATTTCCGTGAACGAAAAAATGAAGAATGCGTGGGAGTGCGCGCCTTTCCTGGTATTCAGTCGTGGTATGTGCGGCTATGCAAGACATCAGAAGCTTCGACCTGTGGTTTGCAAGTGGCACGGACTGTCGGGTCCCCTTGGAAGAAATTCTAAGCGCACGCCGTCAGAAAATGTTTGACTCAACATCTGTCCATTTTGAAACCTATGAAGGCAGAACTGTATGTGATGTGTAATTTATTCTTTGTAATGTGCAATTTATTATAACGCCCCAAAGATGTGACAAACTATTACTTGCTATACTGGAATAAATAAAAAAAGTACTTTTTACTCAAAATAGGAGTCGCAATCACTGTGTCGGACCACAGAGATACCCCGTTTCGAGCTTCGGAGACGAGGCTCGGTAGAGGAGCTGTATTTATTACACCATCAATATAATGCGACATGTTTTTAATTAATATTAACCCCCAAATAAAGTAGAATTACTAATCAGAATTTAAAGAAACCATGAACAGTTTTTTTAGCCGCCCTTAAAATATATTTTTTTAGGTGCTTGTCTCGTGTTTGCTTGCCAAAATCTCCCCAACCCGCTCTTAAATAAATTGAAATTTTAGTCAGTTTACTTCATTTATAAGTAGCGTATTAAATTAAAATATGACCTTTCTGCCTAGTTTATTTCCCTACGATACAGGCCTGCAAAGTTGGGGAAAATGGTCAAGCAACCGAAATTGATGTTTTTTATACTTTTTTAAACATATTAAACAATAACAATGTTTTTCTTCGTATTGCTAAGTACATATAGATTGTACTAAAAATTATGAAACTCACCTAAGAACTATAACTTTAGTTTTTAATCACCAAAGTTGACTCCCTCCGGCTACGCAAGCAAATGCTACTTTCCACCCCTACGTGATGTACAATATTTCGCAGCCGACAATTTTTTTTTCTGGTGAAAATAATTTTGATATTGTTTATTTCAGACATCGGGAAATAACATATAAAATATGAAGCAAATTAAAAAGGTCGACTAAAAAGAAAACAGTCCCCTGGTCGATCTTATCTGAAATCACCCTGTAGCTGTTTCGATCTGGTCAGTCTCACTGCTAAGCGGAAGCAATACTTTGAGACTGGGAACGCGTTCGCGCTGCAGAAAGCAACTCCTTGGAGGAAACTATGATGAAATCGACGAACCTGTAAGTCAGAAGTCGCCTGCTGAGATTTTGAAGTTCCAATGTTTTTGGCTGTATACTTTCGGTAATCTTTCAAAGCATGTTTTGCTAAGATGTAGTCTTGACGTGTGTGCTTACTGAGCACCATTCTTGCCAGGGGCGTTTTCATACTCCGTAGATTCGCACGCAAAGCGGATGAACGTCGAAGAAAGATTCTTTGCATGCGTCTCTATTGGGTGCGAAGAAATTCTTGACAAAATGTCTTGTGGATCGTGCTCTCAGAAAACAGTCCCTTAATCACATTTATCCGGAGCCCATGATGTCACGCTGGGGCAACTTAAGATATATTTGCTTCACCTGAGACTGATATGCGCGTAGTGTTGTAGCCGTTAGTTGCAGGAATGTCGCAAAAAAGTTGCGCTCTTCGAGACGCAGTCATGCTTACGTGGGAATATAACCAAGACAGTACTCGACGAGGATTGACCGAACTAGGGCTCTCGTTATTGGCGCTTTTTTATGGCTTTATTTCATAAGAAATTATCCTTGTTCAAGCAACCTGGCAACCTCGACTGAGCACCACACTCTAAGAAAAAATGGGCGAAAAAGGTAGCAACGGCGCGTCTTTCTCCTCTGCTGACGCGCCCCTCAAGCGGACAGGAGAAGAAAGGAGGAACGAGATGTTTTCCTCCTTCTCCAGGCAGACGGGAGAAGCTTTCGCCCTCCCGACTCATCTTCTTTCGGTTTCGTTTTTCGAGCATGTCCCGCACGTTGTTAAATAAAGTCGTTGAGTTGATTGAGCTACAGCGGCAGCGAAGGCCGCCGGCAATTCCGTCCTGTAGTCCAAACGTTCAGAACAATTCGGTTGCATTGACGTTTTTACCATTAATTTTATCAAACGAGCAAACGAAGCCGCTAGGTACAGCGAAGTTCCGGAGCAGTGCGAGCAGCACTACGCACACTGGTAAGTAGGCCGTCTCTGGATGGCGGGACCCACGCGGAACTACAGTGCTACAGTAGCGGAACCACGCGGATCTGTGTCGACGTTTTTGACGTTATGGAAATCGCAAAAAATCGCAGGAACTGTGTCCAAGGCAGGCAGGTTTTCCTGCCGGCTGCCTGGGTGCCTTCCGTCCTGAGTTCGGTTCTGTTTTCCCGTGCCGATCGAGTGCCAACCGGCGTTCAGCGTGGTTCTATATTTCTGCGTGTCACCAACATAGCAGCACCATCGTGATGCCAGTGTTGTGCGTAGTGAACATAAGATTGGAATTATCGCCTATGTAACCGTGTGTTCGCACATCAGTGGCGTAACAACAAGATGAGATGACATAAACTGTCGGGCATTGATGCCGCTGGTAGGGCCGTGATCGGAGGGGGCGGGGTGTCGCAGGTTAACATTCCGCTTTACATTAAAGAGTTTAAGACCACTTGAGGGATTAGGTGCAGTCGATCGACGTGCGGTTAGTCATGTTGGAACGCTGGTCTGAACGATAAGCTCCTATCGTAGAGTGGCCGATGTGACTGTCGGTCCCCGAGAGCGATTTGGGCTCTGGGGAAAAGACTGAACAGCACGAAATTATGACAGAAAGTACGTATATTTACAATAAAATTTTAGCATTAAAATAAAAAAACAGGTAAAATCTAAAAAAAAAGTTCCGATTGAAAACGAGCGTGTTGGTCAATAGATACTAAACTTGAAAGTATAAAACAGCGAGGACGAGGACGGGAAAGATATCCTGTTCCCGTCCTCCTCCTCGCTGTTTTATACTTTCAAGTTTTGTATTTGTAAAAAAAAAAGAAAAAGCTATCCTTTACTTTGCGGTTTCAATATACTACGGTTCCTGGAGGAACTGCCCTCTAAGTGGCGCGCTGGGATGAGCGCAAAAGTTTTCGAGCTCGCCACGGAGTAGCTCCGTACACTTAACACCTGCCGCAAGTCGCGGCTTTGACTGCATTCAAGTTGATCGAAAAGCGATTTCTCTGCCCGTGAAGCATCACTTCCAGCTGAGTTAATATCCGCTCTACAGAAATTAATTCAAGACGGCAATTGCAGCCGTGCGCGAACAGCACAAATAGAAACACAAACACTACAATAGAAATACTGGCTACGAAGTGCCGTGCGTGGAAACAGACTCATGGATTGGAACCGCAATAAAAAGGCTCCATTTATTGGCTTTCAAATAATTACGGCACGATCGAGCGTTTTCTTTTTAATAAGAGGTTCATCCCCTAAGCCATTAAAAATACTCTCAGATGTATGACATTGCTTGAAAAAATCAAAATGCTGGGAATATATTTTTATTGCTTAGGGAGCAACCGAGCGAATCCGTACGTTAAAAACTACCAGTATACAAGACCGAAACGCAGAGCTTGGGTGTAGTGATTGGGTTAGTGTGCTGTTGTATTGATGTTTGTATGTGCCATGCATGTGTATGCGTTCAATGTATATGCAGGTGATGTTCGTAATATGCCCGATGATTCTACATGTGTGTATAATGGAGGATCCCAAGCGCAACGGTGGCGTGAGAAAATAAAATATATTTTTGTAGAACATGAATTGGGCGCTACCTAGCGCCACCTAGCCTAGCTACTGGAGATTACTCTGCTCAATTCAGCCATCTGGTGGCAAGCGATTTAACCTCCTTTTACGCTACGCGGCTACACCATAATTTTGTGTTACCGTGCTGAAATGAGCCATGAGGCTGCTTTGAATTTGCTTTTTGTGAGAGCGGCTTTTGGTTTTGCGGGCGAATTGTTTACCACACCTCCGGGATGTGGGGTTGACGCAAAGGTTGACCAACGAGGTAGAGGGGCTTAGAGAGATAAACCGGGCTTCCGGTCTGCACTCGAAAGTCACCCCCTTAAGGCGGCTGCCATTGTACGCCAATGTGACCACTGGTCACATGACCACACCAAATACGTGACGTCACAGGAAAGATGGCAGCGCCCAGGCAGCGGCTGCTCATGGCTGGGCCGGAGCTTGTCGGATGCGTCGTTTGTTGTCGTTCGTGTCGGCGTGCTGATTTCAGACGCG
>JAZHYW010035283.1:0-14590 GCA_037355805.1 Ixodes ricinus | reverse complement strand
TGGCCTCGTTTGTAATGCTCGTCTAGGAACCTTGACAGCTAATGACGGAGGTCGTCTCGCCTCCGGCCACGACGGGGAAGGGGATAGCAGAACTCCCCTCTTCCCGAAAATCCCCTTTGTGTGTCGCAGAAGTCGCTATTGTCCCCCTACAAGATTTATAGAAGATTATCCCGTCACTCAAGATTCGTACAAAAGCAGCCGCTTCGGTGGCTGGAACGACTGAAGCCATCCTTAAAGGCTGTTTGAGAAATAAATCGGTTAGCTGAGTTTGAGACGTTCTCTGTGTCTGTTCCTTCTACTGAAAGTTCTTCCAATTTCATCCACCGCCAGTCTCAGGTGTAATACAACATGATTAGCCATCCTCTCGACGTCAGCCTCGCCGTAGCTTTGCTCGTCTTGAGACGACCTACGTCACGATTGCGTTGGATGTCACGTGCTCTAA
Source organism: Ixodes ricinus (assembly GCA_037355805.1). Taxonomy (NCBI): domain Eukaryota; kingdom Metazoa; phylum Arthropoda; class Arachnida; order Ixodida; family Ixodidae; genus Ixodes; species Ixodes ricinus. The sequence goes on along the minus strand of JAZHYW010035283.1, from coordinate 14,148 downwards.
GCTGGACCTTCTCCGAGCGCTTGCCAGAGTGGGCCGTTTATAACGAAAAATACAGCCACCAGGATCAAAATACAAACGTGCGATTGTAATTTTACGGATATTGTGGATCATATTCAACCTATTTTTGAACACGACGGGAATATTTCAAATTTCGTTGAAGTATCCCTTTAAAGGACCCTGCAACAACTTTTGAATGGTTTTAATTTGCACCGAACCTAAGCGCGCTGAACGTAGTAACTTAATGAAACTTTTCTTTTCGCAAAATTCGCTTTATTTTAAAAAGTTATAGGCAAATTAGAATTACAAAAACAAGCAAAAAATAACCTCCTTCATGACGTCGTAGGTCCTGGCTTGAGTGGCCGTGAACTAGAAGAGGGATAGTGAGCTCACCGAGCGCTCACGGCTGCCGCACTCCGTGTCGACGGCTCGAGAGGGCGCCACTAAAGCGTGTGTTGGATAGGCTGTACGAAACGGGCGGCCAAGGCGGCTCGCATCGCATTTGCTGCGCGATTAAAGACTATTTCGGCATAACACTTCATTGGCCACAAACGACAGCAAACACGGGGTAAAGATCAGTACAGAACGGGAGCCACTTCGCGCTGCCATACCGCCAAATGGCCTTTCTACGCTTCGGGACCTTTCTACGCTAGTCGTTCGTCGGCGCCTCATCCCACTAGCCCTTTCTAATATGCGCCGCTTTTTCCGCCGCTTGGTGGCAGGTATGTCGACGACGTGTCCATTTCTTGTTTCTCTTCGATCGTAAAATGACTGAACTAAAAAACTACTTTCCATACGCATAATTGCAAACGGTTCAGGCGACACCTATATTTTGTATCTCTGACTAAAAAAAAACTAAAAATGCTGTTTAGCGGCTCTGACAAGTAGTAAGCCCAGGACCAAAAACGTCACATTTTGCGCGCTTTCGGCTTAACGCGGGTCGCCCTCGTCGGTGGAGGAGGTTTCCGCGTTGTCCGGTTAAAATATGACGCACTGATATTTAGTTACTCTCTCCGTGCCCGCTGGCTTGCCCGAACCCCAAGAGACGTGGAAACCGCAAAAAAGGTAGACGCTTAAATATGATTGCAGAGCCCCTTTAAGCGTCCCCCAAGTTTTTTTTTTTTTTACAGTGTAAGAAAGTAACAGGGACAGAGAGCGTCTAGAGACGCCGCCTGTCCCTGTTACATTCTCTTACACTGAAAAAAAATTCTTCTGCCCCAGTCTCGGGTTAATATCGTCATGATAAACTTCCAGCAGCTCGCTTGCGCAATGACCGCAATTTCACTAAAAAACGTTACCTCAAAAAAAGAAAGTTATACAACTTTCTTTTTTTAAGGTAACGTCACAGCAGCACGTGCTGGTATACAAAGGAGCCCTCTATAATGACATTTGAGTTTCCGACCTATTTCTGTTCTTACCTCATTAGTGGTTCGGGCTACTAGGGGAACAAGTAGCAGCCACGAAATATTAGCGCATCGTAATTTAATTCGATCGGGCAAAACAACTCGGCGCCTGGTGCCGCCACAGTGTGTTGAAAACGCGCGACCAGTGACATCGCCGGTGACATTGTTTTATCAGTCGACAAAAACCGTCATTTTTTAATGCAGGTTAATTAACGTGTATTGCTCAGTAAACAATCGTTATTAGGGACTTTGAGCACACCGTTACCGTGTTTCGCGTACCGTACTATGGGAGCCTCGGAGTGCATGCTCGTGACCGCGAAGAACGCGCTTGAAGCATGCTTCAAAGGCTCCGGTAGTGCGGAACACGGTAACGGTTTGCTGATAGTCCCTATTCTTTCGAGAAAGCGTTTTTATTGAGCGAGAAAGATGGAAAATATAAAAATATTTATTTAAAATTTGCAGACACAAAGGGAAAAAAAGGAAACGCCCGCTCATAGCGGCGGAATCCAGCCAAAAACGCATTTCTGATAAGTACATGGTTGAAAAAACCCGAGACTGCGGGTAAACGACACAACACAAAAAAGTCTCTAACACAGCTGATATTTCTGATAAGGTACGCAGAATGGATATCAAAATACTTATCACTAATATATAGGAAATCGCTGCAAGAACAAACAAAATTCCACCCGACTGGAAGCAAGCTAAAGTTATTCCAATTCATAAACCGGGCAGCAGAGAGAGCATTTCAAACTATAGGCCGATTTCACTTATATCAACGTGTTGCAAATTATTGGAACATGTTATCCTAAAGCATATAACTGCTTTCGTCGAAGAAAACAGCGTTTTAAATGTATGCCAGCACGGTTTTCGATCCGGATTGTCAACCGTCACTCAGTTAATGGGAAGCGTGCACGACTTTTCTGCGGTTATAAATCGAAGAAGCCAAGTGGATGTTCTCTTTTTAGACCTGTCAAAAGCGTTTGACAGGGTCTCCCACAATAAACTACTTTTCAAGTTAACGAAAATCTCAGGCGACGGACAAGTTGTAAATTGGATTAAGGACTACCTCTCTGGACGACCTCAATTGCACGAATTGAGATCTTCCAGAGAGTAGTCCCGCCATTCTTCACACCATGCAGTCTGAGATCTTGTCCAATGCGCTTTGTAATTTTAAGCGGTTCGAATAATTTGTTATTTCAGAACATATTATACAATCGTCAGCAAAGAGTGTAATGTTGATGTCGATGTTATCAGTTATGTCGATGTTATCAGTTAATATATAACTGATAACATCGACATCAACATTAGACTCTTTGCTGACGATTGTATAATATATTCTGAAATAACAAATTCTTCGGACAACTTAAAATTACAAAGCGCATTGGACAAGATCTTAGACTGGTGTGAAGAATGGCAGATGCTTATTAACGGGTTCCGGAAGAAATGTCCCCGCGGAAAAAAGGTCCCCGGAAGAAAAGTCCCCGGAAAATAACCCCGGGAAAAAAAGGCCCCAGGGAAAAGTAGAAAAAAGTGTCCCCGCAGGGTTCAGTGCCCAGGATTGAGTCGGTGCTCATCCCAAGAAGAGGGCAAGTACACACTTGTCGAATTGCAACGCCGTCTTCACAGCCTCTGCGAAAGGCACGCCGCTGGGGCAATCGAAATTGAAGATTTCATGTGTGCCGTCGGCCGTACGATCCGCAATTGACTTTTGTGTATGAATCTAGAGTGTGTAATTTCATCCCTGATTTTGTAACATTGCATCTGAACTGTTTTTTTTTCTTTGTTATTGTCAAATAAACATTTATAACACTTCTAGCCAAAACCAAAATATTGTGTTTGGGGAAATTTGAGAGGTACTTATGTACCATCTCCAAATAGGTAAAAAGCGCGACACTGTTAGCACGAACAAGCGATTGCTAGTTATTTTTTAATATTTCTCTCATAGAAACGAAAGGTTGCCGTCAAAGTTATCATACTAGGTACTGAAAGTGCTCATTTGGGGAGATAATGCAGACGGTAAAATTTCGTTCCCACTAATACTCTTTCTAAGTAAAATGTGAAAATGCGTCGATGTGTTCGCGCTAACAGTGTCGCGATGTGTACCTCGGGGAATCGTATATTTCCTTATTTGTTGGGGCCGTTTTTTCCTACTTGCCACATGGTGCCTTTTTTCCCAAGAATATATGACCGGACCGCCCGAAGGCCATGAGGATCAGGAAAACCCAGAGATACAGAATCCTTTGGGGACATTTTTTCCTACTTGCCACCTGGGGCCTTTTTTTCCGGGGACATTTTGTCCGGGGACTTTTTTCCCGGGGACATCTCTTCCGGGGACATTTTTTCCTACACCCGCCTATTACCACAGACAAAACAGTAGCCATGTCCATAAGTAGGAAGAAAAACATACTGAATCATTCTTACAAGATCAACGCAAAGACAATACAAAACATGCACGAGTTTAAGTACCTGGGTGTCCTGTTCACGAGTGATCTGGACTGGGACATGCACATGGACGCAGTGACCAAAAAGGCGCTATCGAAATTGTGGTGCATAAGAAGGCGACTAAAATACGGTTCCCGCGACACCAAACTGCTGGCTATATGACACTTATTCGGCCCGTGCTTGAATATGCCAGCCCTCTTTGGTTCCCCTTCACAAAAACTAACATACAAAAATTGGACAAAGTGCAGAGGCTCGCTGTAAGGTTCATTACTAATAAGTTTGGCCCGCGTGATTCATCACTGAGCTGCTTGGCGTGCAGCCATTAGAAAAAAGAGCTAAGCTCCCGAGATTGGAACTAATTTACGAAATAACCAATAACTTGACTAAAATAGAAAAATCCAAGTACCTTATTCCCCACGGCAGAAGAGAAACCCGTTCAAACCATGAGAAGTTGTTCAAGGAGTTCCAATTTAAAACTAATTGCTTTAAACTATCATTTTTTTCCGCTAGCAGTTCAGGAATGGAACAGTTTGCCAGGACACGTCGTCCGCGCTAGCTCGCTAACACAGTTCATGAATGATATCGAAGCGCTCATGATGTGAAAATACCATGCTCTCATCCACTCCGTTCGTTTCATATATTTTTTACCCTCTGTATAACTGTTTTTCCGCACTATGGTTATGCATCTGTGTATTGTACCACGTACCATACAAAACTCCTCTAATGAGGGTTAGTAGTATTGATAAACAAACAAATAAATAAATAATCAGCCGGCGCGCGTGCGGATTAGAGCGGCTAGCGCATTGAGCGCTGCCCATCGCGCGGGCGATCGGGAATCGGCGTGTCACCTGAACGTGTGCGCGACGCTTATTTCTGCGATTTGAATTTGCCGCGTGCCGTGTGCTGTTCTCACCGTTCAGTCTGCGTTCAGTTTGCTGCCTCCGTGTTCGTGCGTTGGTGTGCACAACGTCCGTGCGCTGGATTGGGACAGCCTCTACGCGCTAGCCCGAGAAGCCTCCTATAGCCTAATGAATCGGACGCGAATCACGGGGTGCCAGCCAAAGCTCGAAGCTGGATGACAAACCTGAGCTTCGCCACCTCGGTTATGAGCTTCGTATGATCATGTGCTAGTCGTATCTCGCCGGCAGTAGTTTGCGCTTGAAATTAAACAAACGTCAAATGAAGAGGCGGTGTGCAATGAAAACAGAGTTGAAGCTCGCAATGATTATTCGGAGTGCGCGACAATTTCGAAAGCGTCAGCGGCGTAATTTAGGGATCATCCGCTCGCTTCGATGTTGTACGCAAGTGAAGGTGGAAGGCTGCTGCGAAACGAGTGCATCAAATCTCGCCCAAGCCTGCCGGCGGATGCTTAGACAGAGGCAACATTGTGATATCTTTTAGTTTAATTCTTTTATCCGCGGAGTTTCGTGACATTTCGTAGAAAATAACATGCGTATTTGCACTTGTTATCCACTATATTTGCTGCTGCTTCTTTTTCTTCATTGAGGAGCTTCGTCTTTTGCACTCCCGAGACTCTGCCGCGACGGGTAGCAGTCCCTGGTGCGCTGCCGAGACGCCGAGCTCCGTGACGCCGTTGCTCTTCAAACGGTGCATCGCCGAACGCGCGCTTTCTGAATTCTATGACGGGGCACGGCGAAGTGGACGACGCCCTCGTTCCGCTCCTCCGGGGATTATTATCCTTATCCTTGTCCGGGTCGCTGCACCTCCGCATTAATTGCATTAACATCGGATTTCGCCGGCACTGGTTGGGTTTGCCGACGTCGAAGTATAAACAGGCCAGGTCCATTGGTAACGCCGATCGCGTCGTTCGGAGCCTGAACTTACGACGATGCAAGGGACTTTAGCGACGAGACCGACGACGCCATGCGTCCTGGGCGCCATGAACCTAACTCGCAGCCAATTGGCCAGCCGCTTCGCTCGAGCCCTCCAATCATTACATTTCTCCAACTATGTCACAAAGCAAATTTTGTTTTTTTGTAATTTTAAATTTTTAATAACTTTCAGAAATATTTGAATTTCCCCCCAAAACATGTTTCCTTCATGTTCTTACGTTCGATGAGGTCCGTTTCATTGCAGGTTTCAAATCAGTTCAAAAATCATTTGAGGGCCCCTTTGACGCGGCAAAAAAAACTTTATTATTTTAGGCAGCCAGTAAAACAGAATAAAAACGGATGTTTGAAAAACTGCCGTTGAAGATGTAACAAGCAGCGCGCAATCCCCCTAGTGCGGTGTACACCCATGGGCAGGGTGGAAGCCGAGTCTCCGATATTCATCTGGGAAAGCAGCGACCCCCCGGCGGCGAAATGGCCTCCACCGCGCAGGGACAACGCGGGCAGCGCATAACATATGCCAGAGGCAGATTTTATCGGTCCGGACGCGCCGAGAACGCCGAGCGATCGCAGGTAGTCGCGTCACGAGCAACGGTCTTCATATTTCGCTCGTCTGCCGGCAAGCTGCGGGCCTCCATTCGCCCCTGGGTTGGCAGTGCGCCGAGAGCTATGCGATCGTCGGATCTCCATCTGACCCCGCTCTCCGCGCCTGGCTATGGCCGGAAGTCTGATCACGTGATCAAAGACCGACGCGCGATTGGCCCGGCGAGCACGCCGCTTCCACCGCACTGGCCGACTTGCGGCTCAATCTGCGCCGGGGACCCGGAGGGACGATAACCCCCGTCCTGCGCGCTGCATGCGGACGTTTCCTGCCGGACGTCGTCTTTTAACGACTGCGTTCCTGGGATCCGCAAACTCTTACCACGCTCGGAAATCCGAGCGTCAGAAATAAAATAACCGAAGGAAAAGCGAATGCGAGAAAAAACGCCAACGGATAATATGCATAAAAAAGAAAAAAGAAAAAAGAAGGTACTAACGTGGATAACATAGCGGTCGCGGACCGTTCGCTGCGCGGAGAAGAGGAACGGCAGCCTCGTCTACCTGCTTTCCCCCGTTGACTTCCGGCGCCGAACAAGCAAGAAAACCTTAAACGAAACAAGTTCCCCGTGTTCGTATTATTGTCACGCCTGGCTCACCCACCAGTCGGTAAACAAAACTGTTTAAAACTTTTTTTTTTTTGTCTTTTAAACTGACCTAACCGACCGAAAAAGAAAAAATGTTATTTGAACAGCATGCGCTGGGACTTCCAAAAAAAAAAAAAGGTATAGGTTCGTGTGATTGCAGCTATATTATGTGACGCTTTCCTTTCCGAATGCGACCGAGACATCGCCTGGAGCATATCCGCCAGACAGGTCTCACGTATATTTAGATAGGTTGATGAGTACCTCGTACTCCTTCGTGATTCACCTGGCAAATGAGACACGCAACTAATCAACATGGTACTACCATTTTCAGCCGAGACTGAAAAGAAGAAAGTTTCAAAGTGAAGAAAATGAACGTCGAGGACACGCCTCAGAGACGTGTCCTACGTATTTTTCTTCTACTGAACTCCTCTTCCGCTCAGTCTCACTAAACAGAATGTAACATCCACCAGCTCGCCTGCGCACTCACTGCAATATGTGTACTACATTCGTAGAACAAGCCAAAGGCCTGAAGTTCACGCATGGACTGATCGTACCCTACAATTTTTAGACCTGAAACCTGACTTCAACAAGTCCTCTTGAAATACTGTGACCGAGTTTCATGAATTCACTGAAGCATTTATGAAGCATTCGGAATATTGTGTCTGCCGTTGCTGGCTTCAGACGTTGCGTTCGTGCGTTCCTGCACGAAGAAGAGGCTTAGTTGCCATGGTGACGGTGACCATAGCAGGCGGACTTTATCGTGTAGAAAGAGACGGCGGCTTGGCGAGATCACGTGCATGGGTATCTTGGAACGTGAACAAAATAAAGTTTTAAGTAAGGACTTAAAGGGCCACTAAAACACTTTCTGCGTATAGGCTACTTATGGCCATAACTCAATGTAAGGATCCTAAAAATACCGAACATTAGATTCATGCGCGGCCGATTTCTGTATTAAAATCGGTGTCAAAGATCGATTACCTCGGAAGCATTGTACACACGAGAACTTTGCGCGATAGTCTGAGGTAATCGATCTTTGATACCTATTTTACGAGAGAAATCGCACAAAGTGGTTCAGCTGCCCCCTAACGCGGATGGCTGATTTTTTCAAGCGCCTAATAATTTGACGTTTTTAGCTCGCAATTTCGACGAAGTTTGCGGTACCAACACTGGGCTAAATTACCGATGTCCGAAAGAATATATTATTCATTATATAATTTGCAGACTAATTATTGCGGTAAATTGTAATAAAACTCATCCTCGTTCCGCGCCTGAAATTGAGCGGTTTTTCGGTATTCCTACTGCATTTGTTTTTGTTTTAGTTTGTAAAACTGTTATCTTTCGTCTTCGCAGACTGTAAAAGAGCGCCACCGTCGCGTTCGCGCAAAAGCTATAGCGCAGTAAGAACAGCGGTGACAGGAAGCGCGACAGCCGCGCTTGCAGCCGTCAGCTGTTTCTGACGCGCCTTGGAAAACACGGGGCGCCTTGTCTTTCTCTCACATAACAGCCAACAGGCAGGATCTTTGTTTTACTTATTATATACGTATATATATGCTCAAGTTGCGTTTACGTTTCTTTTCTCGAGACAGGCTCGCGGGGCTGAGTGGAAGAGAGGAGAGCGATCCTAGCAAGGACAAACGGCCAGGCTTTTTGGCTATAAGGAGAGAAGCATACGCAGCCTGGATAGAGCAACAGAGAGAGAGTCGCACTCCTTATCGTCCTTGGGTCCGGAGAGGGCGACGTGCGTGCTGGTCGACATCAACGAGATCCCGGGTCCGGCCGAAAAAACCCCGGAAAGGAGCCGCCCAGGGATGGGACACGATAGCGAGGAGCGCTATCTCGGGCGAGGCAGTCGGGGCCTCCGGACAGAAATACCGCTGACCCTCGGAAACAAGCACGCCGACGCAACAATGTATCCTCGCGTCGAGTACCTCTTATGATGATGAGGCTTTCGGGAACCCGGTCGCGTCCAACAGTCTTCACACGAGATCGCAAAAACCCGGACAATGCAAAGAGATGCGCCGGTGAGGATCGTGTTCTCGGACGGCATGCCCAGGACATGATGAGCACGATTATAGGCTATGATCAAACTACTCCAAAATGAGATGTTCCAGGGCCCCTAAACTCGTCAAACACAAAGTTGGGGCACAAGTTGACGGAGCGCACCGATTGGCCTATCAGGACGATGACTTGCTTTTTTCGCCGACGTCCAATTCGGCCCTTCTGATCAGATCTCGGGTCACTCATTCAGTATAGCAACCCCGGGCGCCTTTACACGCAATTAATTAATTAAATATTTGGGCATTTGCGAATCGGACAGAGCCGACGTTTGGCAACACCAGACTTGGTTGGTTCCACGGAAAGGCGAACGGTCCTATCTTATCAACGCAAAAAAAGGTGTAGGATCCGCAGGGGCAAATTTTGCCCGAAAATGAATACTTTAGTTAGTTCGCGCCCACACTTGGTGCCGCACGTGTTCCATTTAAATCACACCTTAACAAATGGACACTTTATTAGCTCGCAGAGAAGCAGTTGTATCACCATGAGCATACTCTGCCATTCACAATATTCGTCTCGTCATAATGAACAAAAGAAACAAATCCTTGATCCGCTCCCGTAGATAGTCCGCTTTGTAAACGCGGATAGTCATCCGAGTACAGTAATATTTTGATGAAGGTAATTTGATGGCGGTTGCTCGGCGCACGCTGAATTCTCTCATCGGCATTTGGGGAGGTTGGTAAAAAAAACAAAAAAACAGGTGGTCGAAGAGGGACCGCGCATTGCACGGGAATACGAAGCGGCGGCCGTTATGCTGGTCATCGATGTAAGGGTTCAACATGAGCGGGAACGCCGGAGCGCGTCCGGCTTTCGATACGTGCAGCGCTACCTGGAGGCTGATCAAACAGCCTTGTGGAGACGGTGTGCACAAAAGAAAGCTGCTTCCCACTGATGCAGGCAGATTGGCGTTCTGCTGCAACCCGCTCAGTGAGAGCCGAACACCCTGTCCAATCTGTGGCCTTCTTTAGTGGCACAGGAGAGCACATCTCTAGGAGGGCCCAAGTTGCCTCCTGTAAGAGGGACGTCACGACCGAGCGAAAGAGCACGGCGGCAACCGCGGCCTCACGAAACCAAACCGTCCAAACGGGATGCACGAATACCGTACATGGGTAAATTACTTCCAAAATGTAATTTATTTACAATTACTTTGCTCCAAAAGTAGTTTAACTACAATTACTACTATGTGAAAAGTATTTAATTACAATTATAATTACTTTTAAAAAGTAATGCAATTACTTTACAACTACTTATTTTGAGACCGACCCGACTTGGGCCATATAACTTTAAACCAGTTGTATAAAATGCAACGTCTTTGTTCATTCCTTGCCCCAATGTTTGAGGAGCATACGTGTCAAGTATTGTACTTTCCTTTTATGAATTTTGTTAAATTCACGATAGAAATTGACAGTTTGGGGCAATGAAATACTACGCTCTTATATTTTTAATAAATATTAATAAATTAGTTCACATGCTGGAAGACGCCAGATCGCTAAAGAAAAATTGGGCTGTCAGACTTTTGTTAGCCAGGCAAATAAAAATGTGACAATTAGTCATCTTTGAATGTATTACAAGTGTTAATATTGAACTAAAATCAAAACGCGCTAATACGACCGCATTCACATACAAACATCGTGGTATTGTAAATTATTTACAGAGTTGAAATTATAATGGATCAGAAATATATAAGAACTGAACCGGAGCTCCCGAATCATTGGTGTCAATATTCACAGGTGCGAGGTCAGCCTCCAAAATGCTTATGCAAATAATATCCAAAGTAAAACCAACGGGAAATAAACTTGAAAAAAGTACAACGAAAGAAATATGGGACAGTCCTGGAAGAGGGACGTAAAAAAACTGTGAAAAAAAAGAAAAATAAGTTTATAGACAATTAAAATCTCTAACCTCAGCTGAAAGCTGAAGCTAAATTTGTTTTGTCTTTCAATATTTTGGCATGTTTACGCCATTGTTTTCTGCTCGCGCCGCAGACGGCGCCACACGGCGCCTTTCAGGTAGGTTCCGAAGAGGATTGTCTCTCAGCCCGCAGTGTAAGCAACAAAACAACAAACAATGTGACGCCATTTATGTTGTGCGTGTCTGTGTGCGAGTGTTTCACCGAGAGCTGGGCCACTTGTGCGAGCGCTGAAGCTTTCCGAGAGGTTCCGTTGGTGCCACAAAGTTTCGCCAAAAGTAATTGTAATTGTACCTGAAATTTTGAAATTACTGACGCTAGAAAGTAATTAAATTAAAATTACAATTCCTTTTAGCCGAAAGTAATTATTACAATTACAGATTACCAAGAAAAGTAACTAAATTACAGCAATTCAATTACTGTAATTGAATTACTACCCATGTATGACGGACACGCATTTAAAAGGCCTGCTCGTGACGTCATTGTTAGCGAGTACCCGACCCCTTACAAACATTATAATTGAAATTGAGTTTCTAATTAATGTATTCTTATAGAGTCAATTGAAACTCAACATAAACTCAACGTGTATTAGGAATTCAATTGAGATTGATCATTAACAACTCAATATCTATTCTTCTGAATTTACTCATTAGGAATGTAAATGAGTTTGGTCATTAAGAGCTTAATATCCAACCTTTTTGAGTTTACTCATTAGGTTTGCAAATTAATTTTATATTTAAAGCACAATGTGTATCATTCTGAATTTAGTCACTAGATATATAAATGGTATTTATCCATTAATCCGACCTGACTTCACTGGACGCGCACCTGAGTTATCTTACTCGAGAAATATTTCTGAGTTTTTATCGCTGAGAAGCAGACATCAGCTGACTTGCACCCTTTGCAGTTGAAAAATCCCACCAAAGATGTAGCTGAAAAAAAAAAGAAACACGAGTGCAATCATGTTACTCGGAATTTTTTTCTTCTCAGATCTATATGTGCAAGAAATGGAATTGTGTCATTTTAATGGCAGTATGCCAGTAAAATGGCATTATGACATTTTAATGGGAATATGCCATTGTAATGACTACCCTTTAAGAGAATTTAAAACGCACAAAACAGTACAATCGTACTGTTTTCTGCGTTTACAAAATCTACAGCGCGTACAATCAAAGGTGTTTTTCCTCTTATTATTGTGCCGAATTTATCGGGATCGAGATAGGAGTCTTCTGGCTTTCTCTCATTTTAAAAGGTTTCGAGCACGCACATAGGAAGTTTGAACGCTAGAACGAACTTACCTTTACATCCATACATTGCAGCAGAGTGAATCAAATTAACGAATGTTATATTTATTGCAAACCTCACTCATTACTTCGCTTTACTTTATTTTGATTATCCACATGCACAAGTAGGTACCGATCCAGTGTTAGCGCGTAGTTCTTGACGTCTTTCTTGATTATCGAGATCCTCTTCATTGCTTCGCACCTAAGACCCCCCCCCCCCTCCCCCTTCCCTCCGCAGGAAAGCGCCGATGCTGGGTTCGCGCTAACAGTGTCGGACAGTGGACATAAATAACTGTACGAAGCCATTATAGCAACGTTTTTAATGCCAAAAACTTAAAAAAAAATCGACGTGACTGACTAATATTTTTGTTTACGTGACTGAGCAATGTCCCGACCTCTTATATTTGCTCTTATAATCGAGAGCAGGGCGAAAATGCACTCCCTTGTTCCCATATAAATGCATTCCCGGAAGTTAATTTCCAAATGGTTGCCGTCTGCTTGAATGTCAAACCAGGGCCAGTTGGACCTCTAGCGTGCATTATAATAACTCTAAGGTCACTGACAAGGTGAGAACAAGGAGCTGAACTTGTCTCCCCTCAAGCGGGAGTCTCCCCTCGAAAACGCTTCAACGTCTCGTGCACATCAGGCGCTGTCAAAACACACGCCTTTTCACCCTGTCAGTGATTCTAGCAACATCATTGAGCCTATTAGACTAGTCACTTCGTAAAGAAAATGAGCAATAAAATATTTTAAAGCGAGCAACTAGCGTGCCTCGTCTTGTCCTGCGTGGTAGTATGCAGAGAAGCGATAATATATCGGCTAGGATTCGCTTTTCTGGATTTAGCGACCGCACCGAACGATATTGCTTGTACCAATGTTTTTTTTTTTTTTTTTTTTTTTGTAAGGGATAGAGTTTAATGATGTTGAAACACTGTTTATTATTCATCATACTTCCGAGGAGGGGATAGCATACTGGGAACCATAATAAATGCTGAAATGGTCACCGGCCAAATGAACAGCTTTCACATGTATAGGGTATATGTTATCCCTCTCCTCCTCCTCAACTAATGTTGACCGTCTGGCTTCCGGCTATGACATCCACGTCAGTATTTCATCTTTCGCGAGCCTTCTCTTTCTCTCAAGGGGAGAGTGAATAAAGTGTTGCGAGTGCTTCATGTTGTTTGTGTTCGTTTCTTCCATGTACCAGCATATAAGGAATTATAAGACAAATACTCCCAACAAGTTGCAGGAATTGCTTTTTAACGCAGTTGCAAAAATGATATTGAAACAGCCACTAAAATGTTATCGAAATTCAACTGAAACGCAGCAACCGAATTTCTATTGAAATTCAATGGCTAAAAATTTAATTGAAACGCAGTGCCCAATATTCTGCGAAGACTCAATGGGAACGCATAAAACAACACACGAGGGTTTCGACTGAAACTCAACATGGTGTATTGAGTGAATTCTTTACAAGTTCAATTCAAACTCATTTCTAGTTTTTGTAAGGGACAAGCGGTCAAACAGGCTAAAGCTAGACAAGACGCCGAAAAGCGTCAGACGTATGTATCTTGACGTGGCCGCGTGCTAGCGAACGCAGGCCTTGTATTCGAATGGGCAGACCTCCAACGTCGAGCGTAGCCAATGCGGCGTAGCGCAGCGTACAGAGATACTGATTGGTCGCAGATATCGAGTTCTCGCTCGCCGGCCTATCAAAGGCTCAACGTAGGAGTATAACGGAGCCTTTACTCACCGTTGTGCAGAGGTCGGCATTTTAGGCCACCCTCACTCACCCTCATCCTCACAGCCACACTCCCCTCAGCCCCTCACTCACCCTCACAGCTACACTCACCTTTAGCCCCTCACTCACCCTCAGCCTCGCAGTCACACTCCCCTTCTGCCCTTCACTCGTCCTCACTGAAAATCACGGCCCCTCACACACTCACTGCCCTCACGCTCCTGACAGCACTCGCAGCCCCTCACTGTCCTCATAATTCTCACTCACCCTCACACTCATGAATTTTC
>JAZHYW010035282.1:0-19940 GCA_037355805.1 Ixodes ricinus | reverse complement strand
CTCCCAGTGGTTCACGCGCGGCATAGTTCCAAGGAACGCCACCCCACACTCCATGGCGCTGTGGCCCCCGCCGAGAGGAGCAGAAGCGGCCTCGGCGCCGAGAGGATCAGAAGCGGCCGCGGCGCGAAAAATGGCATTCATGCTTTCGCATTCACAACTCGTAAGAAGTGCTTAGGTGTACTCGGAATTTTTAATGCGAAAGCATTAACTGTCTCATGAAGCGAACCGGCGTTATTAGCTTTTGAAGCCGCGCCAAACGGAACCCAAATTCCCCTGCACCAATGGAGCGAAGCCTGTCGTCTGTAGGAGCGATTTGAAAGATAGGCTCCCATTGGCTGGTGCACCTCATAGTTTCAAGGAACGAGGTTACCACTGGCTGGCGCGCATCATAGTTTCAAGGAACGCTACCCCATGGCGCTGCGGGCCCCTCGCCGGCAGGGCCGTATATTGGGAGAGTTTGGCCAATGGGTGGAGCAAAGGTAGAGCCGTTTATACTCAGAGTTTGGCCAATGGGCGGAGCTTGTTGCCCGCTAGAACCAGCGGATTTCGCGATAACACATAAAAGCGTTACTTCTTTGTCTTCTTTATTCCTGAAAAATCGCATAGAGTTCCTATGAGTCAGAGCCCCAAAATAACGGACGGAAGTAGTCATCCTCCGGTTGTCCGATTACGCTGCTGTGGTTGCCAGGCTGTCAAAACCTTCTAAAGAAGGACAAACTCGCTCAGTATAAACGGCTTTGAGCAAAGGCCGCCGCCAGCGCCGAATACTCCTCCCGCGGTTAGAGCGTAAACTAAACGTGCGACACAGAGTCGACCAATCACAGACCGCGACACCACAATATTGGAACGTGAAAGAGAAGCGTCCAATCTCGGCGTCTCGGTGACAGTTTGCTCTTGGCCGGCTTGCTAGAACAGAGTCTCAGCTGAGACTGGCTCAAAGAACACAGAAAACAGGAAGACGACGACGTTGAGAGCATGCCACACCGGGCGTCGGCGGTGCCTCAATCTAAGCCCTGGGCCTCGGTACCTCGAAGGTGGCAGCTTTCTGCTTTGACTGGGCTACCCCTTGGAGCCTGATGCTTCGACCCCAGTGAGCGACATCACCATCATGCTCCTGGGGCTCCTTTGTGCAACCGTGCACCGATCGAACGGCAGGCTGCAGATCCCCTTGGCCCGCTGCTGACCCGCCTCAACGGAATGTGGACATCTTCAAATCGGACTGACATCCTCCGCAATAGCAACAATCCACCTCGTCGTCATCTTGCATGTTTATACTCATCGCATTATCATGTCCATTAGACGCGGCACCGCGGGCCTCCATGGCATGGGCTGTTGCCTTCCTGTGGTGCCACGGCTCTCCAGAGCCAAATAAAGATATTCTTATTATTATTATTAATATTAAAACACTGCAAAGGGTGGGACGCGCGAGCGTCTTGAGACTCGGTTTGCTCGGCTCGGGTTGAGACGGTCCCGCTCGGCTCGTGCACTGGCTTTGGCAGTGCTTTCTTTCCCGCAGCCTCAACTGAGACGCTGTTTCTAGCAAGTCGGCCCTGGTTTGGACCGCACGTTCGTTTATTCTACCGTTGAATATTGAACGTGACGAAAACCTCACATGCATCAAGATTTAAGTCACCTAGCAGTTATACTTTCTTAGTCGAGCGACGCTAAAACGGCTTAAATTATTCGAGTCGCATTTTTAGAGCTCACGATCACCGCTAGGGGCTGCTTCGCGGCCTGTGGTTGGCCCCGAGATGCTCGCCTATTCAAACCAATGTATGGCCAAACTCTCCCAATATACGGCACCGCTCGCCGGTAAAAGGAACACGGTGGCGCGCGCTCGGCCGCTTCTGCTCCCTCGACGCCGACGAGCATGGCGGCGCCTGAAGCATCTACATTGTCGGGGGCCGCAACCTCGGCAGTAGCGAAACCTGCCCGTTCACGCAAGTACACCGCAGACGAATTAAGGGAGCGGAATAACGCAGCACAACGAGCGAGGAGGCAGACAGCGAAATCCACCATCGCTGTCAAGTCTCCGAATACACGGCAGGCGGAACGAGCAGCGACTCAACGCGATTCAAAGCGTCTGAGAGGGCAAGAGGACGAGGCCCTGCGACAACGCGAGGCTGAAGCAGTACGTCACAGTCGGCATGTTTTTTGGCATTCACAACTCATAAGATGTGTTTAGGTGTCCTCAGACTTTTTTTTATTTACATGACGACTAACACTTTTGCAGAGAACACACACAAACACACATACACATGCAGACACGCACACACGCAACATAGAAACGCGCGCACGCGCCCGCGCACGAGGACGCATACGTACACAAAGACTCACACAGATGTCATGTAATACATTAAATGGGAAATACGAAAACAAGAAAAAACTAAACAAAAGACGATAATACAAATTTAAGCAACTGACATATTGAATTAAGACATATTATTCATACAACTGAAAGGAACTATAGGGTAACTAGGTTCCACTTCCGTTTGGTTTGACAAGTGAGAGACAAGCTTTTAAACGCATCCGTGCTCGCGTTAAAATGGGGGAGTGAATGAATAACGGTGGTTAAGTTGTGGCGGACTTCGTTCGAGGGCGGTTTAAATGATCATGGAAGTTAATGCATAGCATGTTGAATAAAGTAAAGTGTGAATACGTGAATAATATTCTGACATATTTGCGCTCAAAGTTTAGTAGCATCAAGACTGAAAATCTACGGGGAGTCTTTACCGAGTGGTTCCCGCGAATAAGTCAGGAGGTTATACCTTTCAGATTTGTTTATTTTTTTATTTTTTAACTGTAGAACGTCAAGGCTATAGTCAGTTACAGGTTAACCTCCTCATCTTTCCAGTGTTCCATCTGCTTCCAGCTCCCCAGCCTTTCTTTTCCTCGAAAACGTTTCGTAACCTGTAATTGACTACAATATAAAAGAGTGATTTTTCGAACATCGTTCCCCGACCTGGTGAGTACTTGGAAATAAATAATAAATTGTGATTTGGGTTTCGCTTAAGTTTCTGAGACATGCCCATGATGCCCTCAAGCACAAAAAGAGATGACACAGCGTGGCGGCAATCACATATAAAATACAAAATATACGTAACCCTTGTCGTTAACCTGTTAATCACATTATTATACGCAACTAGACCCCAAAGTCAAAAAAGACACACACTTCCACCACCTTAACTAAAATCTCACAGCTGCCCGAACCACACTTCGCTTGATCCTTAAATCACGGAGGCTTAAGCTCCACTCCCTCTTTCTCTTCTCCTTTTTTTTTTTACATTTTCCCCACCTAGGTTAGGAAACAAAATGAGTGGAAAGGGTGCTCGCGCACTAGCAAAACGGTGAAAAAATAATAATGGCCGCCCGAAGTAAAAAAAATGGAAAAGACAAAAAGTCGTTTAAAACCCCGAGAGACTATATAAGTATAAAGTCACCGCAAGTCGCACGAGGTTGATGGATAGCCCGTTAATCCATCCTGCGGTCCTTCTTAATACAATGGGGCCGGAGGGGGACGACCGCCCGCTTGATAGATGGCGCCTTCGTCAAAGGAGTGTGCGTGCGTGCGTGCGTGTGCGTGCTGCACTATCGTCCGTTTACCTTTAAGGCGACAGTGCGGGGCAAACTACGCCCTCGGCGAACCAATCAGCCGCCTCACGTTCATGGTCCGACAGACTCAAAAACACGCGACGATAGATGGACGTACGACTTGGGTCCAACGAGCACACGTATATATAGCTTCTACCGCGCTGTCAGCTTAGTGGCGAAGGGAAGTAGTACAAGTGCGCGGTTGGTACTTGGAGCGCGACCAAGCGGTCACCGCTCGCTGCATGAATTAGGAATGAAAGGAGGGGGGAGGCGCCCCCCCCCCCCATCGCTTCCCTCGATCTCCTCGTCGGTGACAGCGCTGCGGGCTCCCCCTACAACTGGCCGTCTTCGTGGCATAATGCCATATATTCACCGTTTCTCTCTTCCGTTTCTTACATACAGGCTTTTTTCCCCTGCAGACGCTGTCTGTGACGGTCTTCCACCGTACGACGGCCCTGCAACATTGGGGATACCAAAGACTAACTGCCAACATATTCGTAGCACGTGCATACATGTCTGGGTGTCACGAATTCAGGTTTTTCTTTATTTTTGTTTCTCATTTTTATGATCTCCTTTTCGGACCACTTTAAGATTCGGTACGGTCAGGACGGGGAAGTGCGGTGCCGCTTTTAATCTCAGTTCGTCCCGTCGTCCCCAACGGGTTCGCTCGTTTGCGGGGTGGGTTTTTGTTGACGGGCGACGCGGATTATATTTCATCCCGGGGCACAGTTTGTGGCCATTGTGGCTTTGACCTCGCAGACGGAGGGGTGCGTGTGCTGGCTCGAGTATGGTGCCGATTTGAGACGCGAGGGCGCCGCCGGGATACAAAGATGTTTACTCTGGCTAGCGCGCTTTTTGAAGGCGGCGACTTAATCAGTCTGCCGCCTGTCGGGGTTGTCGTGTTCTACGTATCGGCGGTAATTGATGTTTTTGGACGTTTGGGTCGGCGCCGGGTACCTTTGCTTTTCTGGGAACTTGACTGGCCCGAAAGGCGGGAAAACGGGAGGTTGGTCGGTAGACGAGCCTATAAAAGGGGGTTCTGGAACAAAGGAGGTAGTCGAGCCCCGGAGCTGGCCGGGTCGCTGCTCGACGCGGTTTCTCCCTGCACGTGAGTTTTGGAACGTTTGATTTTTGGCTTCTGCCCTGCCTGTCGGGCAAGTGTTTGAGTTGGTTGTGCTGAAGCGTGCGTGGCTGTGTGGTGCGCGGTGTCGATCTCATCGAGCTTCTGACCGGACCACCGGACTCCGAGACGTCGTTCATCGGCCCACGACTCCAGACGACGGACTGCTCTGGACTCAGCATCTTCCGGAAAGATAAGCCTGGTTTTCTTTGATTTGTCGACTTCATCCTCTGGCTCTGAAGTACGAACTGTTGAACATTGGGACGATTTTTACGCAGTGCTTCTTTCTGTCGCGACTGTTTTGGGGGTGATCCCATGTGTGTAGCGGAGACGTTCGAGTCCATCTCGGTTTGCTCTCGCTGTTAGTTAGTGTCGGGTTTTCGTCGCTGTTTTGTTGGCTTGTTCCTGTTTTATGAGCGTCGAGTCTTTTTAGTATTAGTCTCTGGCTCGCAGGGCTCCATAGCGTTGAGCTGGAGTGTGGTTTGTGTTGAGTGATCTATTGCCGTGCGCGGCGAAGTTTTTCATTTTATTAAATTTAATGTTTTGTTTGCTTATCCTCCCTGTGTCATCGTCTCTCTCTACTGATTATACACCGGGCGTGGACCTAGCGCTAGTCACCGGTCGAACTTAGCTCTTTTGTTCTTTTCCCGTAATTTCTCGTTTATCCTTCGGAGTGGATCATTGCTTTATTTTTATTAATTTGACCCCCACTCCGTGACAAACTGGCGTCCGCGACAGGACCGGTGGCATGGTGTAAAGCTTAGAGAGACGACTCAACTGTGGAGGAGAGCCGCGAGGGAGAACGAGGCCGGGCGATTTGAGTAATCGTTTGTTTCTTGCTTTGAGTGTGAGAGTTATTGTGCTACCATGTTGCTAATAGAATTAACCGCGCTTGGGAGAGAGCTGGGCTACGAGGGGGTGGAATTGCGAAACTGGGTGAGAGATGAGATGAATCGGGAGGACGAGCGGCAAGTCAAGGCAAAAGAAATGATAGAGTTGAAGATTCGGCTTAAAGAAGTCGAAAATGCGAGCCCTACGAATGGGGCTTCGGCGACTCACGGCGCCGTCCTAACGAGCCCTCAACGCTGGATGGCGGCCAATGCCTGCAGCGTGGTAACTTTCGAAGAAGAGGAACGCGAGCAGGATTTCCCTTTGCTGCGAATGGAAGCGAGCGAGAGCTCCAAAGACGTTGCGTTTGGGACGGGCCTTAGCGCTCAACAGCGGACGGACGCCGAGGCAGTAGTGGAGAGGTACCACAACATCTTCTCGGACATTCCGGGAAGGGCCGATCTCCTCGGATGTGAACTGAGGACCTCTACCGATCTACCAGTGAGAACTAAACAGTACCCGCTGCCATTTGCAGTGCGAGACGTAATCGAACAGGAAGTTCAGGACATGTTGAAGATGGGGATCATTGAACGTACGAACTCGGCGTACAATTCCCCTGTTCTTGTTGTGAAAAAGACTGACGGGATCACCGCCGAAGCCGACAAGGGAAAATGAAGTCGAATCTACCATGAGTGCCGCCGTGGAAACCAGGCTTCAAAAGAAGAGCAGCAAGACGGCTGGATCTAAGCCACTAAGGGTCCCGGAAATCCAGAGTGAAACTGTCACTCCCGAAGCTCTGTGGGCAGAACAACGTAAGGACGAGGGACTCCGGAGCTGTTTCCTGAACGAGGCCAAGGGAAATGACTGTCAGGAAGAAGAGACATCCTTGCGAGTTCGTTATGAAGGAAGTAGATCTGGGGCACTCGACAAAGTTGTTTCACAGCAACCTGCTGACAAAGTACGAAGAGCGACGGACGGAGGGGAGTCCAATGCCTGCAACATAGTAACTTACGAAGAAGAGGAACACGAACGGGATTTCTCTTTGCTGCGAATGGAAGCAAGCGAGAGCTCGAAAGACGTCGTGTTTGGGACGGGCCTTAGCGCTCAACAGAGGACGGACGCCGAGGCGGTAGCAGAGAGGGTCCACAGCAAGTTTAGTGCATAAAGGGCAGAGAAAACGTTGGAGCCGATTATTTAGGGCGGCTTTAAGAGATTTTTGTTTTTAGTATTGTTATTTTCTCTTTATAGGGTTTTGTCTTCAGGAGCGTCGAAGCGCTCTCTCTTGTTCGTTTGTATGTGTGCTCTTAACCGCCTGGAGACGTGTGTGTTTGTTTCTCTTGATATATTTTGAAGCGGCTGCTTTGGCTTCATTGTGTCTGAATTCGTGCTGTGTTTGAATTTTCACGCGTGAAAAATTCTTGAAGTGGGGAGTGGTGTCACGAATTCAGGTTTTTCTTTATTTTTGTTTCTCATTTTTATGATCTCCTTTTCGGACCACTTTAAGATTCGGTACGGTCAGGACGGGGAAGTGCGGTGCCGCTTTTAATCTCAGTTCGTCCCGTCGTCCCCAACGGGTTCGCTCGTTTGCGGGGTGGGTTTTTGTTGACGGGCGACGCGGATTATATTTCATCCCGGGGCACAGTTTGTGGCCATTGTGGCTTTGACCTCGCAGACGGAGGGGTGCGTGTGCTGGCTCGAGTATGGTGCCGATTTGAGACGCGAGGGCGCCGCCGGGATACAAAGATGTTTACTCTGGCTAGCGCGCTTTTTGAAGGCGGCGACTTAATCAGTCTGCCGCCTGTCGGGGTTGTCGTGTTCTACGTATCGGCGGTAATTGATGTTTTTGGAGGTTTGGGTCGGCGCCGGGTACCTTTGCTTTTCTGGGAACTTGACTGGCCCGAAAGGCGGGAAAACGGGAGGTTGGTCGGTAGACGAGCCTATAAAAGGGGGTTCTGGAACAAAGGAGGTAGTCGAGCCCCGGAGCTGGCCGGGTCGCTGCTCGACGCGGTTTCTCCCTGCACGTGAGTTTTGGAACGTTTGATTTTTGGCTTCTGCCCTGCCTGTCGGGCAAGTGTTTGAGTTGGTTGTGCTGAAGCGTGCGTGGCTGTGTGGTGCGCGGTGTCGATCTCATCGAGCTTCTGACCGGACCACCGGACTCCGAGACGTCGTTCATCGGCCCACGACTCCAGACGACGGACTGCTCTGGACTCAGCATCTTCCGGAAAGATAAGCCTGGTTTTCTTTGATTTGTCGACTTCATCCTCCGGCTCTGAAGTACGAACTGTTGAACATTGGGACGATTTTTACGCAGTGCTTCTTTCTGTCGCGACTGTTTTGGGGGTGATCCCATGTGTGTAGCGGAGACGTTCGAGTCCATCTCGGTTTGCTCTCGCTGTTAGTTAGTGTCGGGTTTTCGTCGCTGTTTTGTTGGCTTGTTCTTGTTTTATGAGCGTCGAGTCTTTTTTGTATTAGTCTCTGGCTCGCAGGGCTCCATAGCGTTGAGCTGGAGTGTGGTTTGTGTCGAGTGATCTATTGCCGTGCGCGGCGAAGTTTTTCATTTTATTAAATTTAATCTTTTGTTTGCTTATCCTCCCTGTGTCATCGTCTCTCTCTACTGATTATACACCGGGCGTGGACCTAGCGCTAGTCACCGGTCGAACTTAGCTCTTTTGTTCTTTTCCCGTAATTTCTCGTTTATCCTTTGGAGTGGATCATTGCTTTATTTTTATTCATTTGACCCCCACTCCGTGACAAGAAACATGCTTCGATGATGCATGAGGCGTGTCAACAGATGATTCTATCATCATGTCCGCGGTGCACACCGTGTCATTTTTAATGATATATAAGCAGTGCGAATGCGGCTTAACTTTCACTCGAGTGCGGGTCTCTTTAGTTATTTATTTGTTTGTGGTACTCCCAAACAGCTTAAAGGCCTAAATAGGTTTGCACGTACACATAGTCTATAACAATAAAAGAGAAAATACACAAATATGGTCACAACCTAGCGAGCAGTTATTCGTCGTACACACAGTTTCTTTTAAACATTTCAGAGGGCGTAAAAAATCAATATCAGCGTTATTTGACTTATCATAGAGAAGTTGCATACGAATCAAGGGAGTATCAAATAGCGAGGAGTGTCGGTAAAAAAAAAAAAGTATCTTGAACCTATTTTGTCGTCGGTGAACATGAAACGAAATCTTACCAAGCAACAAAGTGGAGTCAATAAGAAGCATCGAGTACTTTGTTTGGGCAACACTAAATCTAGAATTAATCTTCTTTAAGAAAGATGCGAGAGACGAAGAGTTTCTAAAAGGCTCGCATAATCATCATAAAGTTTACATCAGATATGGCGATCATAAACAGTTCGAATAAGCTGTCGTTGCAAACATTCCAAACGGTAGGTTTGATTTACGCCTATACCCGTTTTCACCTCAAGAAAAAAGGAAGTCTTGCTCAATGTTCATACGCCGCGCGAAGTAGTTCTTACAAGATTTGGTTGTCGGAGGCAGAAGCGATGCTTTTGGCGTTTGAAACGTGTACGTCTTGATAAGGTAACATATATCTAATCTAAAATGCACCTACATATATCTCAATTCTCAGCATAAAGAGGGAAATTAGTAATGCTCCGCGAGAAGCCGTACTTTTTTTACTAGGGTTCTTGAGGTGAAAACGAGCATGGGGAATTCCATACAGGTGAAGAAAATTCTAACTTTGACAAAACTAGTGAAGGAAGAAGATTAAGTATACACGAATAGCTGTGGAAGTTTTGAGTAAAACGTGATATTACGCCTAGCAAACGAAACGATTCATTGCCAATTTTACTAATATAGAGCACTTAACCTGAGGCGTGAATCAATCAAAACTCCCAGGTCACGGACAACTGAATACCTTGATATGTCAGACAGAGCCATCTAATGTATAAGGGTGGACATTGATATTATTAGTCTTGCATAAGAAAAATATATTTAGCTTTTATGGGATTTAACGATACCCTATTTGCCTTACACCAAAGATGTACGGCATCAATGTCAAGCTGCAATAGCTTACAGTCTGCAGTAGTGCTAATGCTATGATAAATTATAACATCGCCAGCAAATTTAAGCACCTCTGAATTGTCTACACTAGTGGCAAGGTAATTTACAAATTTATTAAAAAGTAGCGGTCCTAGTTTCGGTCCTTGCGGCACTCCGGATTATAGGACGCAAGGAGAATACCTTTGCCCTAAGTAAGATACTGAGTTCGGGTGATCTTTGAGATAGCTTTCAAACCAATTACAAAAGCCAAAAGCAACACCAAGGTTAGATAACTTTGTTAATATTTGGCAGTGATCTACACAATCAAACGCTTTAGAACAGTCAAAATAAATTACATCTACCTGCCCTCGGGACCGAACGAGGGAGTCTTTGCTAATTCCAAGAAGGTTATAAGGTTTATCTCAACAGATCGTCCGTGACAAAAACCATGCTGGTGCAGACTGAGCATAGGCTTAAAATAGAAATTGATATGATTAAAACTTGATTTTTTAAATACCTTAGAAAAGGTAGAGAACAGTGCAATTGGTCTATAATTGTCGACACACGGTGCTACTAGCTTTGTGCACTGGCACAATCGAACCGTTCTTCCATGCCGAGGGGAACGTACTTGCCTTAAGGGACATATTTTATCTATTTGTATGAACATACTATCAATATCTTACGGGATCAAGAGTGGGGTGGGATACAAGGATTCACTCCATGGTTATAACCGCCCAACAATCACAGTTCGCGCTGCCCTGCACCGACACGAGCACAAGAGAAACAGTAGCTCAAGAAAAGTAACAATAGTAAAATATAATGGTTACACAACAAACAGCCTGAGACACCATCGAGCGTCAAGAAATAAGAAATACGAACTCCAACCGACCGCGTGCACCAACAACACTTTCTGGCAACTGGTTCCAATCCCGCGCTGTCTGCAAGAAAAACGAGTATCTAAAACATTCCTTATTAAACATTCTTTCTTTTACATGCTCGTCCATGTTTATCCCTGGTTACTCGTGATGTGTCTTCATCTAATACTGATGCTTGTTAACAAGGACCAAATTATTGATAATACTGTAAAAAAACTGCATGCACAGCTGCAAACTGAGATGGTAATACTGTAGCTCAGTGGTTTTCATCCATTGACGTTTCGCGGACCCCTTGTGAATTGGAGGAGGTGATGGAGGACCCCGTTCGTAGAGATGGGAAGGGAAAGGTATAGGTTAATTTTGATAGTGATTTAGTAGATGGATATAACTAAAGACTACTGTGAAGTAGACTTCTCATTGACATATACACGAGAAAACTCACCCTCGAATTGGAACCTTTCTTCTCAATCTGATAAAAGACAACTTTTATTGCAGGGCTTGACTTATAGGAGGCTGGTCTTCGCGGACCCCTATAATGCCTTCGCGGACCCCCTTTGAGAACCACTGCTCTAGCTTGTTTAACATTATCTATCAACTAGTAAAAATATATTAAAATTACCTTTTTGTGTCTAAGGAAGGTGCATTTTTTGCTGCAGATTCAAACATTTTCAAAGAAAATCTAAATGCGAAATTTGAAAAAAAGGGCCACGATATGCAAGCGAGCACACATTGAACTTTGTCTGCCAGGAATTGGGACACCTTGTGTTGACACCTAAGTGGCGTGCATTTGTACTATGAAACAATGTCCATTTCTTGCATTTTCTGCTATATTTACGCGAACCTTACAAAAAACGTTCAGCACTAATCATTATCAAATTCAGCACACATTTTTTAATTAAGCCCATCAATTTCTTTCACAAGTTCCAGATGTAAAAGCCGAGCAGTTGTCATAAAAATGATCATGAATTTCCTTCAATGAAACCTATTTTGCGAGAGATGTATCTTTCAAAAATGAAAATGGAAAAAGAGCCACGATATGCAAAGCAAACACTCGTAACCTATGCAACTTTTAAAATTTTAAACAAATCGGGCCAGCCCCTAAGTTTGTCCATTTCCACTACCAAACCATGTAAGGCTGAAAACGTTACTTTTCAGATGTTCCCATCGAGCTGCATTGTTAATTTACTCATACTTATTTCATATCAAGATGACGATCATCTCCTCTTCTATACGGTGGTATACAATAAATATTTTTAAAGAGCGACCAAGCGTTATAATAGCGATTAAAACACCGGCTTATATCGTAATTTTTTATGGCCGCCGTGAGGCCTCAACTTTAAGACGATAAGTAGCTTATAAATTTGGTGAATATAATACAATAATGGACAGCGCGAAAGAACCGTGTTCAAACCGGAAGACTATTCTGCCGTTTTGAAAACGTGAAGTAATCGGAAAAGTAAGGGTTACTTTTTACTTTTTTACTTTTCTTTACAATTACTTTTCTTCGCGTGTAATCAAGTAATCTAATTGAATATCTATTAGCCAATTATAATTGCAATTGTAATTGTAATCGGTTATTTTTTACTTATGTGTGCAAGAAAGATCACGGGACACCGGGACGCCACATGACACCCGAACTTGACATAAAGTTACGTGATATCACAGTCACGTGACGTTATGAGGTCACGTGACTTGGGTGTTGGTCAAGCATGTCGCTTCTCTCGTGAAACCAACCTGAATACATTTCTGTATTAAAATATGTTTTTATAACTTAGTCTTTTACATTCTTTGTTTGCCACAAACAATAGAAGAGGAGAACAGTCTTCCTGAAGTGCTAATTCGTCTTCAGTCAAAGTGTTTTTAAACACATCAAGAGGTTGTCCGGGAAAAGTTGACCATGTGCGTTTTGTCATGGTTGCCTTTTTATATTACTTTTGGGTATGGAATCCATTCCATTATACTTCTGCTAAACTCCTTGAGCAGTAAAATGAACTGGCCCTTCCTGCCACAAACTCCAAAAGGAGGTTAGCAGCATTTATAGATAGGTTTTATGCTCTGATCTCCACTAGGGGACTGGATGGCGCATTGAGCAAACAGGTATGAAGCCACCGGAAGTAAGCGGCTTGTCCTGGAAGTGAGCACTTGACAGTCTTTTCAACTCTTCCGAGTGCTGGTTTGAACAGTCTCCAGAGCGCTGGATTTTTTCTTGTCATCTCAAGAGAGGACGCCTAGCTATGCGCAGTAACAGCGCATGCAGACCATATAAGTCTTCTGAGAAGCAATTGGATGTGTACATTTATAAATTCTAGTTGATCAAGTTTACATATAACCTACGTTCAAATGTCGTTATTGGGATTCAATACAAAACGGAACTATTAAAACCCACTCAAAGACTCAAGACAGCATGAACCAAATCATCGATCGAATGCACTAGGAAGCCCAGCAGACCCCCGGCTTCCGGGACGAGCGTCGAACTTCCGGTGACTTCACCTGCGCCATGCTCAGACAGCAGCTTTCCGGTATCGAGCACCCTACAGATCGCCTTATCGTGGGTAGCGCCATTTTGAATACTGTAGCGCCATCTAATGAGCGTCAGGTTCCGCGGCCATGCTGAGGGGTTTGAAACGTTGTCGAAAGTGCTCTTCAGGGCGCCGCACCCTCGTCGGGTGTGCTGGTTGGGTACTCCAAAGTGCTGGGTATCAGACTTATGGCCCAACTTGCGTTCTTGTGTGCTGCAGATAGCGTTTCTCAACTCATTGGGAACGTATCTTGCCCCGGATTATTGCGTCCGCCAGTGCGGGGATGCCGAGATGAGCGACACTGAACGCGCCACCGATAGAAATCGGACGTGAGTACTCAAAATATTGTATCAGTTAGCAACAATTAAATTTCCCTCCAGGATTTTTTTTTTGTCGTTTTAGATGCAGTACACCGAGAAATATTTGGCGTTTCGTGTCGTCCACAACATTGAAATATAATGTGAACAAGGACGCGCGAAATAAGAACATTGCATGGAACGATCGAAGGCAGCTCCCTCCGGCTTGCAGATGTAAGTTTTAATGGAGGGTCCTGTGTCGACGAGTGTGTCCTTTGTCTAGAACTGAAAACAGCGAACTCGAGATGACCCATTGCCGGAGCCAGTCGATCCATGATTCAACGATTCGAAATCGATGCATGAGCATGGTTCAGCAATAGAAATTGAAGTTTCCTTTCTAGCTATATTATGTACTAATTTGTAAAATAAGAAGAACCCAGTCGCGTTGTGACGGTCAACATAAGTTTACGGCTCTCTGCTTTCGCGCAGGAGATGGCGAATGAAGAAAAACCGATAGAACTAACTTTTCGACAATTTCTAGCCATACCCGGCGGCAGAAATGAGCCTTCGATTAAGCGTTGTAGATGATAAAATGGAGTAAATATCACCACTGCAAGTTATCAGCCCTAAGATAAATTAAGTTGCGAAAAGTTACAAGCTGAAAAGGCGATTGTCACGAAAAATTTGCACCCAACTTGCGAGCGTAGCCCATGTTCATCGACGCTACAGCGGTAAGTTTGGTGCGCGCTTTATTCACGAAATGTTCAGAGCACACTCGAGAGGATGGCGTCGGGAAAATGTGTTTCGGTTTACGGAAGCAACCCACTGCCGCCGGAGGTATTGGTCATTTGGAAAGTGATGGAGTTTGAAGACATTGCAGCCGCGTTGCCTTGTCGGATCTCGTGCGCGATACAGATGTTTTCTGATAATATTCTGCGCTTTCGGTTTTTTTTTATTCTTCGTGCAGCCTATTACTGAACAATGGTGTCCAGATGACCAGGGGATTGTCGTCCTTGAATTCGGTAGCTCTAATTAAATCTGGAAGTAAAAAATAGAGGAAACCGCAAAGATAACAAGCGAACTTGGAACAACACACGAGTCCAAGGCGTTCATCCGGGTCTTCCGCTTGTTCCTAAATACTGACCCATCAAGGAGGAAAGCGCCGGTAGCCCTTTCTCCTTTTATCTCTTGCCACCTCTCATTAAGACGGTCTAAAGTAGAGATCAGGGAGTTTATGCTTTAAAATATAACTCCTCTTACCAAACTTATGCGGCGATACCTTTTTTTTTTTCAGGTCACCGACATTGTTGTTGAGATCATATCCAGGCACGATTTCTGATAATCCATTGGCAGGCACACAAGACGACACCCAAGAGGAAGTCAACAGCTCGCTCTGCTTATTATGCCCGATCGAAACGGCAAACGTCGTCGGCTCTTTTGCCGGACAGTTCCCATACCAGCTCCTCAATATGAACCAAAAAAGAAAAAAGGGGGGGGGGGGGGGGAGCGGAACATTTGCGACTCCCGCAATGATTGATCACCGCTGGACCGCGCCACTGGAGGGCGGCACGTTCAATGGACGCCAATACGTGCTTCATAGCTGTTCTGCTTTTCACGCGTCCTCTTTCCGACTTTGTTCCACTTTATCGTAGACCGCTGCGGACGCTAGGAGCACTTAAACCAATCAGGAGGCGGAAGAAGGTCACGTGACCTTCTGCTTCGCGTGTAAGGACGACCAATCGCGAGGGCGCGTGGCACGCTCCTGGCGGTTGATTGATCCACGAGCCGCGTAGCCTTTTGCCGCGATTCAAGCTAAGCTCCGTCTGCGAATAACTCTCTTTTCTCGTACGCTTCTTGTGCTTCTTGCTTCGCAACTCTCTCCGAGCAGCTCTCTGTACCTCCTTTCAGATGACGACGAACCGCGGATGACGCCACGACCCCTCGAGGCCAACCCGATGCCGAGTAAGTGTCACTTGACCATCGGAGAAGGCAGATCAACTCGGGGACCGCGTGGTCACGTGTCACGTTTGCAGCGCTGGGTTGGCTGGGATGACTGGCAGCGTTCGTCGCGGTTCATAGTCATGTGAAACGGAGTATAGGTTTCATGGACTCGCTTTTGTTACCTTTCGTTCCCTGTATATATGGTGTCGGCTGCTGTGGTTAGGGCTTTGGGCACTCTACTCTGTTTTACCTTACGATGGACAGCAGGGGACGTTATGAGCCACCGAAGCCAATCCATTGCCGTGTGAGTGCCACCTGACACCCTCGGGAGGGACGCATACAGACGCGCGATGCGCGTAGCAAAGTAGTGCGTTCACAGCTCTGGATTGGCCGGAACGACTCGTAGCGTCCACTACAGTCCAACCTAAGGCGAAACGAAGAAGGGTATAGCGTTGTCTTCTGTTTCGCCATGATCACTTTTTTTTATTTGGGTTTGCTTGGGGGAAAGGGGGGATCCTTTACTTTGTTATCGATGACGCGAGAAGATGGGTTTCTGTTAGCCCGAGTTTGTTGGTGTGGGCGGGCACGCTTCGTGGATGCGTGGCAGTGGCAGTGACCGAAGAGTCGGGGCTGGCGGAGGAGGCGGGCGAAGAGGCATCGTCCAATTCCCGATATCATGTTTTTTTCTCTTTTTTTTTAATGTGATCGAGGGAAAATAGATTAAGAAGAAAATTTGGGCTTCAGTTCTTGGGTGAGAGTCACTGAAATGAAGCCCTACCCCTCATGATGTCATCATGGCTACTCCATTGGTGTTTGAGTCTTTGAAACTTCAATTTCCCGTTTTATT
Organism: Ixodes ricinus; assembly: GCA_037355805.1. Taxonomy (NCBI): domain Eukaryota; kingdom Metazoa; phylum Arthropoda; class Arachnida; order Ixodida; family Ixodidae; genus Ixodes; species Ixodes ricinus. Next base: position 3,910 of record JAZHYW010035282.1, on the reverse strand, counting down.
CAGCTTGGTTTCTCAGCTTTGGCCTTAAACTCCCAACGTGCAGTTTTAATGTGTGCACGACACACAGAGAATAAATGTGTTGTTTGTATTGCTTTAGGGTCGGAAATTAGTCAGCCCCAATCGACGTCTGGTGTTTCAGTTGTAGATAAGAAATTTAGCCAGTGCAGTACAACAGCTAACCTGGGGTGTTTAATGTCCACCACGCAGTATTGATACACGATTGCATGTTGTTACGATTGCTCATCAAGATCGAAACGGGCAGGGATGGGGATTGAACACAGGATTTCTGGGTTCTGCAGCGTGAGCTTTGGATCCACGCTCTCCGAGCTGCGTTGCACTATCACCGAGAGAAAGAAAGTAATACAAGATGTGGCTAAATACTAAGAAAAAGTTCTAAACGCTTGTCTTGACGTATTTATTGATACAATGTTGGAGTCTTCGTTCGCCTGAATTTCCCCACTAAGTATTGTTTTTAGCAGTTTGTTTTTGTTAAAGTTCTACGAACCATAAACAAAAATTACGTTGACTCGTGTGACAACAGCAAGAAAAAACGTGTCTCTCACCATTGCTAATATTTAGATAGGATTTTTTTTTGCAGTGAATTCTAGTAAAGAATTGGAGGGAACGTACTCTAGTCACTGCAGCATGGTTCCTGTGATTGTCCTAATCTTATAATACATGTCGTGACATGCGTAGGTAAACACGTGGTAAACATGTAGACTCGTGGCACGATGCACAAGATTCACCTAGCAGAGATTACGAAGACCTTTCTAGCGAAAACGTGGCGCACCATCAACAAATGCCAACGGAAAGCGCGTTGCAACACGATAATCCAGACGACATAAAACGAGGGAAGTTTCTGCGGGGCGTTGTGTATTCCGCCGTGATAAGGGAGTGCCAAAACAAGATTACTACCGAGGATCATTACTCTCTCGAGTTGCCATTCTTCCTTCATTTTGTTTTTGTTGTCATTTTGTTTCCAAATATTCGAGGCATCCTTCCCCTCCTCGGAGTGTCTTCAAACTGTCCACACGGTTACAAACACGAGACGTATCACCTTACAATAGACCACAGCTGACGCGATAGCCCATGCCAACCAACCCAAGGCTATGAGCGCGCCACGTGACCGCACTCTCCGCGCCTCACTGCTTTCCCCCTCAAGGTCACGTGACACCCTACACGGCATGATATAGACCTAGATGACTCGTACCGTTCACTGCGGTCCATGGTAAGGTGGAAAGGAGTATGGTCGAAAAAATAAATAGTAAGAGAGAGAGAGAGAGAGAGAGAAAGAGATGCAGACAGAAAACGAATGGGAAGAAGAAAATAAAAAGGAGACGCACGACCATTAAATTTGCATTGTGCTGCGGCTGACTAAAATAAAAACAAAACTACAAAAATAACTCTAACGGGGTTTCCACCCTGCTTGATACTTTTTGGTATATCGTAGACCCTTCCCCCGCAATTCGTGGGATGGAGCTCACACGGTAGTTCTCTCTTGGCGCCTCTTTTTTTTTTTCTTCTTTCATCTGAAATTTTTTCCGATTCTATTCTCGTTAAATCTCTTCAGTGGTGGTCTTTGAAGCAGTCGGAACACATATTCAGCAGGACAAGTATCGCGAGGAACATAAGTGTACGACCCCGGAGGAGCTCTTGAATAGGACGGGCGGAACATTATCCAGTCGTGTCTCGCTATTTATAATGGTATCTGAGCTTCATTTTTCTCTTCCTCTCCCTCTCTCTCTTCCCCATCCTTTCGCTTTCTCACTTTCTTACCATCTCTCATTGTGCCTTCTTCCTCTAGATGACAGCTGTAAGCACTCCACATTTCTGTTGAAGTTTATTAATGGGAATTCTTTTCGGGTGTTCATCCCATGTTTGCACACTGTTCCTGTTGCTTTGCTTTCGTTTTCTTAGTTTTTATTTGTTTCTTAAAGGGAGAGGGGAAATAAGAAGAAAGCGCAGAGATTCTCGTCGTGTTGAATCAGGAATGGCGAGTTCTTGCACTTTTGCTGTGTGCTGCGAAGCAGTCGTTTCAAAGCACGCTTTATTATCGCGCGCGAGCTCCAATCGTAAGATGAAACCCGTACAACTGAGCCGGCGTTTAGACTGCTACACTTCTTTTTAGTGTAGCCGTCGCCATCTTGAATCGTACGACATCCCGCATGGGGAAAAACTTTGTTTTGCCCTCGCCTGGCAGTGGGAAGGTATTCTCGTTTTTATCACTACTGCCATTGCTTCTTGTTTTGTCTTCTTTATATGTTTTTACTTCTTACAGGTTATAATGTATCGATTTTATGTTGGAGAACCAATCGCTAAAATCTATGAAACAAACTCAACAAAAAAAATGCAAAAAAACAAACAAACCCCTAATGCTTTGTGGCAGTGAGCATTGCGTGAACACGTAAAACATCAAGCGCCGTAAAAACATTTGCAACCCAGTATATGATCGAGAGAGACAAGACTGGTTTTTAAGCCTCTTGCGGCGGCGTACGTACGACCTGCCCCGCAGCAGCGCATCCGGTCCTCCGCCGTCGCAAGAGGCTTAAAACCAGCCTTGTCTCTCTCGGTTCTACTCGGTAGCAAGTGTGTGAACGGCGCTTAAAGCGCCGTTCACACATACTGAGTAAGACTGAGAGAGACCAGACCGGTTTTAAGCCTCTTGCGACGTCTTAGGACCAGATGCGTTGCAGCGGAGCTGGTCCTAAGACGTGGCAACAGGCTTAAAAATCGGTCTGGTCTCTCTCTGTTCTACTCGGTTGCAAGTGTGTGAACGGCGCTTTATGCTCTGTATCACAGCGCGAAATCATTTTTTAGGTCTAAGCGTATTTTCATTCTCGTCGTTTCCCGACCTCCCCCTTGGATTTTAGCGATTGTCCATCCCAAGTGTTACGCGGAAATGTAGACCCCTTTTATTTGTTCCCCAAAGCATAGGCGTCCGTCTCTGTCTTTGAATCAAGGTCCAATTTGTCGTATAACTTAAAATCGCGTTTACCCATCTTGCTTAATCATCAAGTTACACAGATGCCCCCCCCCCCCTTCCCAATTAACTTAATTAACCATCTTTCCCTAACGCGGTCATCCATCACAACCACAAAAATATTTAAAAAAAGAAAAATAAATTGATTAATCAGTTCAACTCTCGGAGGTCACCGCCCCGCTTTGTTGTCATACGGTCGCTAACTTCAGCGCCGAGCGCGGTTCACGAGCAAAACTAAAAATAAACGCAAAATCGAAAAAAAAATCAGATTAATAGCAGTGAACAAATACACAAATCAAGTAGGAGAAAACAACAAAACCTCCTAAAAAAACGAACGTTAACGCGATGGTGCCGGGTGTGGAGACATTTTTGTTTTGATTCTCATTACCGAGTCTATAACCGCACATGCATGGCTGCCAAGCCCTGGACACTTCTGTTCCCCGTTCGTGCTGCGATAATATTTTTCTGGTCGGGAACTGGATGGATAGTGCACTGTTTTGGACACGTTCTCCTTTTCATTATTTTTCTCTTTTTCGGCCCATTTGCATAATTTAAAATAACACTTCGTTGAGAACCCAAACCTCGTGAGATGTTTTTTTTCCCCTTTTTTCTTTTTCGACTAAGCACTCCAGTTGGAAAAGCGCTCAACTAGTGGGAAGGGTGTGAAGAAGTCTGGAGGCAGAACTTGCTACTACGTTTAGTTTTGAACGTTGAAGAGTTCGTCTCCGACGAGGAGCGACGCACAAACTTTAGCGCGAAATATGCACACAGCGCGACACTGTTTGCGCGAACAAGCACTCGACAGCTTTCCTAATATTCTCCTGAAATTTAGCAGCTAGCTGCCTTGAAAAAAATATTAGTGTGGCGGAGAGTCATCGTTGAGCTCTTGACATAAGCGGTAAACGTTTAGGGTCCGCCAACACCGTCTAT
>JAZHYW010035280.1:0-14344 GCA_037355805.1 Ixodes ricinus | reverse complement strand
TCTAGAGCATCAACGCTGTCACAAATTATATTTTTACTCATTTGATTATTGTACCTATTGAGATTCGAAATATAAATAAACTATAAATTATTCGTCTGGATTGTCATATTTCTATCGGAAAAGAGACTTAAAGTTTTTGTTACGATTGCAATTTGTTACTCACATTGTGCACACTTACTTGTTTGATGGAACTGTCAAAAATATCCCCAAATTCTCTTCTGCTCATTCGTTGAGGCCGTTTTTCTTACCTCATACACCACACGAGCGTATGGCCTATGCCGGATGATGGCGCAAAAGCCGAGGCCTTCCCATATGGCGTAGAGATTTTGTTCTGGGTACTCAGCAGACTCGTTTAACGTTTGAAACATTTATGTGTTTGTGCCAATATGCATACCAATAAAAAATCGGGACGTAAATGTGTTGGCTGTAGTATACGTGCGCCCTACTTTACAGTAAAAAAATGCTACTGAAAACGACAAGAAAAAAAGAGGGAGGAATATATAAAGCGTCGCGAACTTCGTAAAAACCCTTGACGACGCAAACGCTCAGCATCGCCTCTGCCCTGAGCTGCTTTCTAAATCAAGCCTTTTGTCACGCACACAAAATGGCTTCCATCACGTCAACTGTTCTTTTGTTGTTCTCGCTTGTTCGTCATAGATTACATCATGCGCGTCCGAAACAAGGCTAAAGTTTGGCCACAACAAAGAGGCTAAAGGAAGGGAACAAAATGAGAAGCAAACTGCTGAATTCATAAAGGAAGGAGGTAACAGCATGATACAAAACAGAACTGAAGACCAGCCACTAACAAACAAAATGTCAAAACTGCGACACTGTTCTTTGTAATTATTACTATTTTTTGGCTGAATCTCTCCCGCCAAAATGTGCCCCCCCCCCCTTTTCTTCTCACAACGTCGTTCGTAGCTCCATCGCATCAATCCCCAAAGTTTCTGGCTAACAATGGCGCCGTCCCAAGCTCATCACATCCTATTATGTCGGTGCGCTATCTCTAGCCTCGAGGTGAGGGAACTTTTGCGAGAGTGGGCGAGTGGAATAGGGAGACGTGGAGAGAGGGGTAATAGCGCGAGGAGTCGCGACGTTAGCTGGCATAGAGACGCCGTTCAAGAGGAGACGGGCGTTGTGTGCTGCCATCAACAGAATTAGATTCGAACAACGCGGTGCGCGGAGCTTGCCGCGCGGATGGCTGCCAATGAAGTTGTCACTGCGGGTTTGACTGATCACCGCGAGGTGAGGGTAGCGTTCCTGGCGCGTTCGGTCGCTGTCTTCTTGGCGAAGACGCCCGTCCAATCTTGGTCCAGCCACGAGGGGGCCCACAAAAAAGTTTGCCCTGGCTGCGACACTTAGATGGTAAGTTTGGCTGGCGCCATGTGCCCGAGCACGCCAATTTGCTAATGTTCACAACGAGTAAGGCTCTCTCAGCAGTGGCCTTAATAACTCTAGGCTTGTAGTGACTAATGGAAGACCGTTGGCTATTGAATACAATATCCGTCTTTTTCTTGCACACTTCAATGAAGACGACGTCAAACGTGATGAAATGTTCCTCTCGGTGTTTGATGTCTAGACAATTTCTCAGATTATCCAACATACCCTTCTTGAGTAAAAACATATCTGTTACAGTTGAGACATACAGTTGAAAAAAATATCACTTTTCATTAAGTAAACTGAAGGTCACCTGGATGAAGCCATTGCCTAAAGTTCTTAGCTTTCTTCTCAACGATAGCTGCAATATCGATGTGTTTCTCTGAGCTTGTATGTCGTATCTGAACCAGATCACCTCCTCACTCTTATTTTCAGCTTTGACTGGCTGCGGTGAACTCAGTGCTATGAACGTCTTCAATTTTTCAGGCTTTATTGATTCACAATTGAAGTTTCATAACCCAATTATATTACAAATTCGCAATTTGTTTAGATTAAATATTTTAGTCACGACGATTTTCAATATTGAAGCTTCGAGCAAATACAGAAATGAAAAATAATTTTACATTTATATTGTGTTACTAGGCGACCAGAACTGAATCCAACAGTCACTGTCCCATCCCGTGTCTCCCATTCTCTACGCCCCCTTCCTTGCTGTGTCTTTATGCCCGTGTGAATTGTTTGTGTGTCTATTAATTTGTTTTCTCAGCTAGAAGGGAAGCGGAAAATTCAATACAGATTTGTACCAAAGCACACATTATACGACTGATTTGAACTTAAATATAAAATAAAACAAGTTCAATATGCACTAGAGCGAATATTTACTGTATTACTTACTACTATTATTAGTCATTACTTATTATTTATACATTATTATTACTTATTACTATTATACATTACTATTTATAATCGTGTTATTTTCAAAAGTTATTTTTTAATAAAATAATACTACGCACTTGTAATTTTAGTTTTAAATTTAAGATTCTTGGCATTGGTGAGCATGACATTTTCGCGTGCTCTCAAGTTGTATTTCCTTAACTGATGATGCTTTAAATATTCGTATAGCAATTAATCTGCAATATTTTTAGTTCAGTTCTGAAAAGAAAAACACTTAAAGGGCAACTCCGGCCAAAACTCAAAATGAAATAAATTACTGGTATCGTTGTACTGACACAAAATACGACCCCAGCCAAAAAATTACGTCCGGGCGACGCCGCGTTCCCAACTAATGCCGATGATAAAAATGCAACCCGCCACCAGCCGCTGCTCCTTAGCGGGTGGCCAGCGGGTTGCCGATCACTAAGATTCGCGACTCCAACTAACTATAGGGGGCGCCACTCATTTTCCAAAAATGGCGGTTATAGTGAGGGTCGGAGATGCGTGCCGCTGTTGAGCCTGTCTAGTGTGCTGGCTTCACTGAGCGACACAAATTATTTCTGGTAATATGAAAAAAACTAGGGTGTTATATGCGCAGGTCGCCTCTTTATCCTGAAAACAAGAGACGGTGTTTAGCGTAATATTTACGCAAGGATGCGCGTTTTAATTCTGGAGCGAAACCGAAACTAACCTCTATTTTGGATTAAATTTCTCGACATGGGTCTTACTTTCGGAGTCTTTCATAACTCAAGATGTGTCCCAGATCGTAATTATTTAGTTAGAAAGGTTGTTCGCGGAAACTCTATTTTGTGACATACATGTTCGATTCAGGCTGATATTTGTAGTTGTAATAGTAGTTGCTGAAAAAATCAGTACTGATATTTGTGCGTTCTCGCTGCCTTTTCTCGCTCGCATAATAGTCATGGTAAATAAAGAACTGCGGGCCTTCTAATGGGTTTCGTGGTACTTAGATGAATAATTGGTTTAACATTATTCCAAGCACAAGAATAAGATAATAATTCCAATTTTAACAATATGTCCACAAATTGTGTAAATTAATGAACGCTGTTCTCACTGCAACAACCCAATAGACGGAATTCGAGTCAGACCGTTGAAATGTGTGTGTATTTCTTTTTATAGCAACGCGTGACGCATAGGACTTTATTACATCCTGTGTTTGACTGTTTGTCTATCTTGATAACGATGTCAGAATTTTTCATATGCTAAAAAGAAAACACAATTATACCTTTCTGGAAAGACTATTAAGGTTAAACGGCGTATTTTCGTGATCTTGGCGTTAATTGTGGGCATACATTGCCGCGATTTGTATTAATAATAATAGTATTAAAATTCTGATATTTTAATACATCATTTTTAAGCTCTAATATAATTTGTTGCTTCTGATCTAATTTTAAACGCGCGAACAAATATGACAATCGAAAGTTGCAGCATTTTGAATTACCAAGTAATAAAATTAAAATAGGCTAAAATCAATGAAAACATTCTATACCTATTTTCACCTCAAGAACCATAAGAAAAAAAGTCCGGCTTCTCGCGGATGATTACTAATTGTCACCTTTAGGTGGAGATTTAAGATATATTTAGTAGCATTTTGGAGTGGGTACACGTTATCTTATCAAGGAGTACACGTTTCAAACGCAAAAAGCATCGCCTGTGCTTCCGACAATCAAATCTGGCGAGAACTATTTCGTGCGGCGTATGAACAATGCGCAAAACTTACTGTTTTCTTGAGGTGAAAACGGGTATAGCTAATGTGAGAAATCCATGTAAAATTACATTAATTGTGGGTAAGGTATCCCAGGTAGCACGCCAGAGGAATGCCCAACTTGGGCAAAGGTCTGGCAAACATAAGGGCCCAACTTTGGCGCAGTTAGGTTTTTGCACCATGGCAATCATCAGTGCCAAAGTACGGTGCCTAACTATAGCCTTAGTTGGGCGATCCTAGGGCATGCCAAAGTTGGGCTCTTCTCTGGTACGCCAGAGGAGTGCCAAAGTTGGTGCCATACTTGAGCCATAATTGCCAGAGCAACGCCGAATTTGGGTATTTCAGACATGCCAAAGTTTGGCGTTGCTCTGGTCTGCCAGAGGAGCGCCAAAGTTGGTGCCATACTTCAGCCATAACTGCCATAGTAAATCCTAATCTGGGCATTCGGGGCATGCCAAGGTTTGGCGTTTCTCTGGTCCGCCAGAGGAGCGCCAAAGTTGGTGCCATACTTGAGCCATAACTGCCAAAGCAACGCCGAATTTCGGTATTTCGGACATGCCAAGTTTGGCTTTTCTCTGGTCCGCCACAGTTCTGCCAAAGTAAGTGCCAGACTTTAACCCTAACTGCCAAAGCAACGCCTAATTCGGGTATTTTGGCTGCGCCGAGTTTTGCTTTTCTCTGGTCCGCCACAGTTGTGCCAAAGTAAGTGCCAGACTTGGGCCATAACTGCCAAAGCAACGCCTAATCTGGGTATTTCGGACATGCCAAGTTTGGCTTTTCTCTGGTGCGCTACAGTTCTGCCAAAGTAAGTGCTAGACTTGAGCCATAACTGCCGCAGTAAATCTTAATTTGGCGATTTGGGGCATGCCGAAGTTTGGCTCTTCTTTGGCTACCCACTGAAGTGCCAAATAAGTGCCAAAGAAAGCCGAGAGGCCTGCCCAAGTTTGGAATATCCCTGGTGTGTCACAGAAGTGATCTTTCACGCGCCCAAGACGAGAATTAAATTAAATACGCGTTGGAAACACGATGGTCAGATGTCATCACCTCCGTTCCCAAGCAGCACGGCAATACTCTCAGTATCGTGCCAGTACCGGCCAAAACCGGTTCCAATATCGCTCAAAGATCCAGTTTGGCACCACCGTTTGATATCCGGCAGGTACTGCCGTTCAGCCGTTTTGCCCCGGCCTAACGTTCGCGCAATATTGTGCGAATACTCTACGATGCGTCTGCTCCGTATTGGCCGAACGTCGTGCAAATATGTGTACGTTGCATATCATTTGTTGCGTATAAAATCACATATACGGACAAACACATTTTTTTCGATCGCTCCCAGAAGTTTATTAAACCACTATCATTACACACAGTGTATTCTCGACATATTTTCAAAGGTCACACTTCTCTGTAAAACGAAAAGCAAATTATAAAATAAAATTAACACTGTCCTAATGCCAAGCAAAATTCATCACACAAAAACTGCGGAGATTGAGAGGAAAGCAGGGCTACTAACAGAAGTATGCTTGCAGTGTACTTACTAATAAAAGAGCGATATCATGTAATCCTTGATAGATGCATAATCCAACTCAGGCACCACACAAATACACTCAAAAAAGAAGGCTGCGCACATCTGACGTCTCGTCGTCGGCGAAGAGCAGTTTTTGTCGAGGCGTGTCCAACAAACACATCACAAAAATTCCACGAACTCCGGTAAAAAAATCGCTGTTACCAAAAAATTGGCATGGACGTATTCCGGCCGTTTACGACGACAAAACACGGCCGCGTCTGCAACGCACGAAAGCAACAGAACACTGAAGAGCGCATTTCGAAAACCGGACCTACGTGGCCCGCCCATTTCTATAACTTGGCAAACGGCGAAAACAACAGCCCAGAGATCCCATCAGCGTGACAGAGAGAGTCACGTGAAAACAATTTTATCCAAACGTTTTAGTCCTACGCTTCCTACGCAGAGAGGTCACGCTTTTCGCTCCACCTTTTTGATTTGCTTAAAGCGGCTGTCTCGCTCGCTGACAGCCGCAGGAGACACAAAAGCAGGTGGGGAGGATTTGCAAAAGGCGAGGTCGAAGGGGCAACAACAACGCAGCTAAGCTCCCTCGGCATTTTCGACGCTTTAGAGTCGAGACAAAAAACAAAAAAAACAAAGATAACTTATAAAAAAAAACTGCTGTACAGCCAAAGCTACAGGGGAGAGAGTGTATCCCGACCTGTTCTACAGAAGGAAAATAAGGGACGGGGGAGTCCAGCCCCTCTTTGGAAAGAAATGGAACGGAATGAAAGGAAAGACCACTTCTGCCGGTGACCTTGTCGCCTTGAAATAGTCTGTCAGCGTTCGGCTTCCATTGTGGGCCTCAGAAAGATAATCTTCTTTCTTGAGAGCGAAATGGAAGGGGTGCTTATGTTTTGCGGGCTTGTCGCCACCCGATAGGCCTCAATTATTTCTCTCCCGACTCGCTCACAGTGACCTCCCATGGCTGTCGTGCCGGTGAAATTAGGAGCGCAGCCGGGACATTTCCTCCCGTGAATGACGATCGGGTGCTGAGAATCCGAAGCAGCTCTTTCGGCGTCCATTTGATGTTCTCGGAGCCGGTCGTTGAGGCATCGCCCCGTTTGCCCGATGTACTTTACATGGCCCCGTAGGACAGGGGGATCGCGTACACTTTCTCCGCTTCCTCTCCTTCCCCCAAGATTTCTCTTTCCCGAACTTTCACGGAGCGGGCGGGCATTGAGCTTGAAGCCGAAAATAAATGTTGTTGAAGTTGAAAGATTGCCCTGTCTGTATCGTCCCTTATGTGTCTCCACTTTCTAAATGTTCAAAAAGCACCAACACGCTAAAATAGAACAAGTTCCGGGATTTCATTTTAATTCCCCAAGTGTGATGCGGGAGCGGCGCCACGGAGCCCCCGTCGTTTCCGCTCTTTGTTATCGCTAGGATTTGACGGTGCCCACTCACAATGCAAGACACGCACAGAGCCACGCTCGCTTTTGCAACGCGCCGCATATCTGTTGAGGAGACGTACGCACATCGGTCTCGTGCAGCGCTAGCTCGATGGCAGCACTTTCTGTAAAGGCGCATTCACACCGAGGATATAAGCAGTCGCGCAATGCAACTAAATCGCATCGCAAAAAAAAAAAAAATAGATGATCACTTTGGCGTGCGCGATGAGCGAGTCCAACACCTTCGTTGGCGAGTCGCTTTTCAAAAACTCTCGCTCCGAACGCCGTTGATTGGCTCAGCCTCTCCGCTAATAGATCGCATCGCAAAAAGTCGGGTCAGCAAGCGACTGCTCAAATCGCGTCGCTTTTGGCCCGCGCTGGTCGCTTTTGCGATGAAAGTTATCGCGCGACTAGATCGGATCGTCGGTGTGAACGCGCCATAATGTCGAACCAATCTCACGGCACGTCCCGATATTGGAGTGTGTACCTACGCTCGAGTACAACATCCGGCACAATTGGCGTTTGCAAAGCCTGGTCCAGCCGCGTCAAAACGTTCAGCCAACCTTTGGACTGGAGAAATCAAGAGACACCCAAAATAAGATAAAGTGGCCAGCCGAATGAAACTTGATTTATGTTTAATTAAGATGAAGACCACCCGCGTACATCAAATACCTCATCAGCCGAACTCCAAGGCAGTAAGCCTAGTTCTGGCACTTGTTTGGCAACTTTGGCCCGTAACTGCCAGATCACAGCCGAACTATCGTGAAGCGAAGCCTAACTTTGGCACTTGTTTGGCGACTTTGGCCCGTAGCTGCCAGAGGACAGCCGAACTATCGGGAAGCGAAGCCTAAATTTGGCACTTGTTTGGCGACTTTGGCCCGTAGCTGCCAGAGGACAGCCGAACTATCGTGAAGCGAAGCCTAACTTTGGCACTTGTTTGGCGACTTTGGCCCGTAGCTGCCAGAGGACAGCCGAACTATCGTGAAGCGAAGCCTAACTTTGGCACTTGTTTGGCGACTTTGGCCCGTAGCTGCCAGAGGACAGCCGAACTATCGTGAAGCGAAGCCTAACTTTGGCACTTGTTTGGCGACTTTGGCCCGTAGCTGCCAGAGGACAGCCGAACTATCGGGAAGCGAAGCCTAACTTTGGCACTTGTTTGGCGACTTTGGCCCGTAGCTGCCAGAGGACAGCCGAACTATCGTGAAGCGAAGCCTAACTTTGGCACTTGTTTGGCGACTTTGGCCCGTAGCTGCCAGAGGACAGCCGAACTATCGTGGAACGCGAAGCCTAACTTTGGCACTTGTTTGGCGACTTTGGCCCGTAGCTGCCAGAGGACAGCCGAACTATCGTGAAGCGAAGCCTAACTTTGGCACTTGTTTGGCGACTTTGGCCCGTAGCTGCCAGAGGACAGCCGAACTATCGGGAAGCGAAGCCTAACTTTGGCACTTGTTTGGCGACTTTGGCCCGTAGCTGCCAGAGGACAGCCGAACTATCGTGAAGCGAAGCCTAACTTTGGCACTTGTTTGGCGACTTTGGCCCGTAGCTGCCAGAGGACAGCCGAACTATCGTGAAGCGAAGCCTAACTTTGGCACTTGTTTGGCGACTTTGGCCCGTAGCTGCCAGAGGACAGCCGAACTATCGGGAAGCGAAGCCTAACTTTGGCACTTGTTTGGCGACTTGGGCCCGAAGACGCCAAATGTCAACCGAACTACATAGTAGTAAGCCTAACTCTGGCACATCTGTGGCGATTTTGGCCCGAAGGTGCCGGATGACAGCCGAACTATCAAAAAGTGAAGCCTAACTTTGGCATTTGTTTGGCGATTTTGGCCCAAAAATGCCAAATATCTGCCGAACTACTGGGCAGTAAGCCTAACTCTGGCATTTGTTAGGCGATTTAGGCCCAAATATGCCAGATTAAAGCCGAACTACCAGGCAGTGAAGCCTAAGTTTGGCACTTGTTTGGCGAATTAGGGCCAAAATACCCAGACTGTTGCCAAGGGAGGTCAGGTTTGGCTCTACTTTGGCTTTTTCGGCCTTTTCAATGCCCTAAACTGCCAGACAAAAGCCAAGTTTTGGCCCATAACTCGGTGCTACCTGGGATGTTTTTATTTTGCTATCAAAGTCGCGACTTTTGACAATCGGCGAAACGTCCAAAGTCACCGCCAATATCCTTCCAAACCAAATGCCCAAAAGTAAAAAAAAGAAAACCTTTTTTTTTTTTTAATCGTTAATTTTTTTTTTCATAACATTTAGTTACTTTTATTTTTACGCTTCGCCGTTTCGCCAATCTCAGCCTTTCCAGTTCGAAGGAACGCCTACCTGCTTGCACGTCTGCTCACTGCAGCACGTTTCGTTGGCGTTGGAAGCCGGTGAAACAAGAGCGAGTTTTAGTATTGTGTATACGAGCGAACGCAAGCGCTGTGTGTTTGCGCTGGCTTTGCGTGCTCCACACTGCGCTTGCGCGGAGCCCAAACTTGCGGTCTTGGATGGCGCATGGCGATGAGGCGCACGCACAACGTAGGGCACGCAACTATAACGGAAACGCACATCGCTTGTGTTTGCTTCTATGCTCATTGTATGCGCAATACTAAAACTCTCGAGTAAGGTACAATCCAATACCGGCTGCAGCACTACGTTGAGACAGTGAAGAGTGTTGTTTGCATTCGGAAATGACATTTCGCGAGCCATGATCGCGAGCAGTTCCGCCGTGCCCGCTAAGCAGGAGAATCGGGGGACCTTCACTAGAGCGCTTCCCGTTTCCGCCGCGGGAGGGCGAGCGTCGAGCTGGAGACGCGAAAAGCAACATTGAGCGGTGACGTCACTATCGTTCTCTTCTTTCCCTCCGGTCCGGACGGGCGCACCCGTTACGCGCGCTTCGCGCTTCTTTGTGCCGTTACCACCGCTACTTCGGCTTGCGATTGCGTGTTTAGCCGTTGCTTTTATCTGTAGCCCGTGTAGTTTCGGTGTAGCCCTTTGTTTATTTGCTTGTGAGGACTTCAAGACTCGTTTTAGCGAGCAACTTGGTGCGCCCAAGACTGCCTTGCTGTTCTTTGGAAGATGCCGAGTACAAATTGTAGCGCTGTGGGCTGCTCAAACAACCCGCTGCGCAACTCGGAGGTGCTTTTTCATAAGTTTCCAACAGATTGGAAATTGGAGAAGGTGTGGGTCTAACGCAGTTCGACGAGTGGACTTTGGAAAGCCTTGGACGCCAACCCCCAGATCGAAGCTCTGCTCCGATCATTTTTCGCCGGAGAGTTGCGAACGAAACATATGGGTGTTGGTTGCTTGCAGGCTTATGTGGTAAATTAGTGTCGCAGCTTACAAATTCGGCTTTACGCGCCTGAGGGAAAAAGAACAAAAAACAGACGTGTACAGCCCAGCACACGTTCTGTTCGGCGCCGCGTCCCGCGCCGGAGAGCCTCAAACCTTCGTGTCTGGGAATGAACCGCAGCGCTAAAGCGAGAGGGCCCCCAGTACTGTACGTCACTGGCAGCGCGGTGTGGAGCAACGCCGCTCCATCCACGGAGCCCTGATGACGATTTAGGCCTAGCGACGAGTAAAGGGGACAGCACACAGAGCGACAGCCGCGAGTACGGCACCGAACGAGTTCACTCGTTTTCCAGTCACTGGCTTTTCGGTATACAAGCGACGAGTACGGCATAGTGCACGCACAGCGGCGGCCGCCGAGTGCGGCACCGAACGAGTTGACGGGTTTTCCAGTCGCTAGCTTTTGGGTTTACGCACTAACTCTTGCTACATATGCTGGATAACTACCATGTATACAGAATTAAAACAAAATCAGCTTACCTTCTATCTTTAGACAGCTAGCGCAACAGAGGTAGGTGCCGCTTGGCCTGCGTACTCGTTGAACGAGAACGATCCTGACGTCACGTCCACGATTTCCAGTGTTGCCGGGGCCTCGAGCGGCTAGTTCCGGTTTTGTCGGCCGCGCCCCAAACAGAACTTTGAGGCGTCGATATCTTTAAAACTACGCACGATAACGAGAAAAAAATTACACCTTGCAATTCAGGGACGCTGGCTGCACTAAAAACAGTCATAATCCCAAAATCGAAAGTATGGACCGGAGTTGCCCTTTAACAAAAAATTTTATGCTTTTTATATAGCGGCATCGGTAGCGTTGCACCTTTCTTTTTTAGCTCCTAGTTTATTTTCCGATACAATTTGAAAGCCGTTCACATTGATATGTATTCTAGCTACTTTCTTAACAATGGTTACTATCACGTTTTAACACACAATAAAACAACACAAAAGTATACACTTTCGCTGTCTGCCGCCACTCTAAACACATGCAATTGAATTTCAGCACCTAGTGTTGGCACGTTGAGAAATTAGTTGACGTGTGGTTTTTGCTGAATGACTAATACTGTTGCGTTCGATAATTCATGACAGAAACAAAAAATACAATATATATTTTTTTAATTTTAAATAAAGAAATATCAATATAAAAATTATAAAGGATAGACTACATTTTTTTACAAAATCCCAATATATACCGGGTGTTTTTTTAAGCTTAACAGGTTCGTTTTAAAAAAAGCCATGAAAGTTCACTTACGCCGCTTGTGAAGGGGAGTTATACGGCCAGGGGGACATACTATATGGGGCTAATCGTAATGATCAGTTGACTAATTAATTAAAATTTGCTAATAAACTTTTTAGTTAATGAATATAGACATAAGGTTACAATTAGGAATTTGCTCAGCGTAATTGAAAACCCCTAAATCAGTCATTTTCAGAAAGACTTTGAGCGCGTGAGAAGCTGGTAGCGCACTGAAGTTACCGCTCGTTGAGCAGGTACAAAGCTAGAGGTTGCGATAAGGTGCCCGCGCGATTTTTCCGTCTCTTATCAAGCCCCAGCCTTGTACCTGCTCCACGAGTGGTAAATTTAGTGCACTACTACGCTTCTCACGCGCTCGAAGTCTTTCTGAAAATGACTGATTTAGAGGTTTTCGATCACGCTGAGCAAGTTTCTAATTAGAACCATATGTCTATTTTCATTAATTAAAAAGCTAATTACCGAATTTGAATTAATTAGCCAACTGATTTTTACAATCAGCCCCCTATAATATGTCCCCCTGGCCGTGTAACTCACCTCCACAAGCGGCATAAGTGTAACTTTCACGGCTTTTTTAAACAAATCTGTTAAGCTTAAAAACAAACACCATGTATATTCTTATTAAGCATTCCTTTCTTCGACACGGCAAAGCGAAGAATTCCGGAAGTAGGTACAGAGTAGCAAAAGAAACAAATCTTGCCTGACGTGAATGAGCTTTATGTTATTGTTTCCTTTGCAATGCATGTAAAGAAAGGGTAATCGTTCTACGAAGAAAAACAAAGTATACCCCAGAGCACGAGCTAAATGGGTAAGATGTCGTTTCCTGATGAAGAGTTAAGGCATGCCGGCAAGCAGGCCCAGGGAGCGGTATAAGGCGCTCTCGGGGATAGGAGCTGCGTGGCATAAGTACATTTTTTTAGGCACTCGTTTGAGGGTTCTCTGTCACAATTTGAGCTGTCTCTGTTCTGTTCTTTTTTTAACCATGGCAGACGTGGACGCTTTTTTGTTTGGTGTTTGTAATCTTCTTGGAGAAGAATTAGATTTTTGCATTTTCTACAAGTGAATTCCAAGTGGTGCAGTGCAGAAAATGAGCTTTTGAAAGTTAGTTGTTATCTACAAGATGTTCATTACGAATTGTGAGTGTTGTGTATCTAGATAAGTATGTACTTAAGAAAGGCATTGACCTTCGTTGCTGCTATTCAGGGGGTCCAGCCTGCGCATTCTGGTGGAGTCAGTACCTGCTCTGATAACTACGTAGCAATACATTTCATTAAGGATGAGCAGTGCGCAGTGGTAGTCCTCTGAAAAGACGTGGTAATTTCGAGTAATGACGCAACGCACCATGTAGGCCTAAAATGACTTAATGCATGGTACTTCAATATCTGCACAAAACATTTGTGTCTCATCTCTAATTAAATTATCCGCCGCAATTCTACCACCTGAGTTCTAGTGTGTACTAGAGTTAAAAATAAATAAATCAACAAAACATTCAGTATAATGATACCGTAAGAAAGGCCCCAAGCGGAGACATAGTGGATACACAGGCAAGCGGCGAATCTCTTTTGCTGACTTCGGAAAGATATATTTATCTTATTTTCTGGTTCCTCTCGGGTTGATTGTGGAAGCCTCATGCACACGCCAGTTAATTTGGGTTTAAAGAATACTGAGCATTAAAGGTGACACAGTGAGATGTGAAATACGTAATACATATTGCTTACGCGTGACGCCAAGGGTGTCAATTCCTTGGGGGCATGTTATGGCTTCAGAGGGTAGTTGCGGTCCTCAAAATCACATTTTGTGCGACGTTCACTCACTGCCAGTGAGTTTGCAATCGTTTGACACAAAATCGCTGTGATTCTTGTAATTTTCTATACTCTAATTTGTGAAGTCATTTTGTCTCAGGACATGCTTTATGGCGTGCTAATTACGACTGTCTTGGTATTTTGATAAATAGCATGTACAAAAACATTGCACTGATTACAAATTGTTGGCGTGACCCATAATACAATCCAGAGCAGAATTTAAAGTCGCCTTTCTTGGTGCTCTCCTAATGGCAAAAATCAACAAACTCATCTGATCTTGAGGACGAATGCTCTCAGCTTGAAAGAAAACTTCAGGACGCAACACTATTAATAAAACAATAGGAGGCGTCTCATGTACATATTTTTATTAATCCAAGTATCTCTTTTTAAAGTTATTTTTTTAATTCTGAGACAGTAGAGAGATTTATAATTTTTTGCACTTATGAATACGGTAATTCTGACCACAAAGTTGGTGCTTTCGTCTCTACTTTGCAAACAATTTTGAACACATGCGGCTCTTGAAAGGGTTTTCCAACGAGTCTGGTGATCGAAGAAGCACACTTTACAAATTTTACAAATTATCCTAGTCAACCAAGAATGAAAGATTTACCTTCCGATACCAACGCACATTCCAGCTAGTGCAAAGTAGTGTTGTGGGTTTTACCGAACAAAACAAAAACTTATGACATACGTTACTCGTTTCTTGCAAATGAAAAGAAAGCTTTACTGACCTACTTACCTCAAAATAAAAGAAACCCGTTAACCTTAAAAAGTAGCGCACTTCACTTTTGCGTGATATTTTATTTATTAATTAAATTGTTTAAACTGTTTTGACAATACAATTATGCTTAGCGTCATATTAAAAAAGTATATTATCTATGCAGAAACATAACATAATTACCTTGTCTTTTCCACTCTTCTGATTTTGAAGATATGTTGCATGAGTGCAGAAATTCATATAAATTGGCGCCTAAAAACGCAAAA
>JAZHYW010035278.1:0-74192 GCA_037355805.1 Ixodes ricinus | reverse complement strand
CCCCTGTTTGCAGGTCACTGCTAGATCTATGCTTCGTTTCGGAGTCAGTGGCACAGCTAGGTGCACTAGCGAGAGTTATGGAGGGTGTTTTGGATCACAGACTGGCGGTCTTTGACTTTTATTGAATTGCTCGTGTAACGATTTGACGTCCAACTATGCAGTACAGAGAATACAACAACGCTAATTAAAAACACTGATGACCTTGCTTTGGACCATTTTTCTTGACACATTATGCTCCTTCTTTAGGGAAGTCGTCCTCACGTGCTTCAATAGATTTGTTCCACTATGCTCCCAGAAAGTAAAAAGTAAAAACCCGCAGGTACCTCGTGAAATCTTGCATCTGAGCCGCAACGTAGGCGCCTACATCAGAGTTCTTCAAAACGAATGCAGTCAACGATAAATATTTCGGAGTTTCATTTTTTTTAATGTAACTTTGCACAACTCTTACATACAGTCCACATACGGGCAAAAATACTAAATGAAAATGCTGTTCAAATTAAGTGGCTTATAAATAAATTGAAAACATAGCAGCACAACCAAAATCTTTAAATTTGGTTGAAATAAGCAGAGCTATGAAATATCCGGGTTTATTTAGAGCGAGCCTACTCTATAAAAGTTGGCACTTGGTAAAAGCGGTGCCATAATTGGGTTGATGCAACAAATAGGACTGCAAAGCACGTGTCGCCATTGTATTTCTAAACGCAAATCTTGCAATGGGCCCTTTGCAAACGCTCACCTCAAGGTTTTGCACATTCTTCATGTACACTGCATGAAGATGTGCGCTACCTTGTAAAAGGGTCTATTACAGACCCAGACGTAGGTGCAGTGTCATAGGTGGTACACACAAGAGAACATCGCTTTGCCGTTGTTTAAAGAATTGCTTGGGAATGTCAAGTTAGTTTTCGTTTCCAGAGATTTTTTTTGACAAGAAATTTGTAGGTTTTTTTATAGATACTTGTAAAAAGGTTTTACCGGAAGGTGTTACACAAACAGTAGTTTCCCTGTGAACTTGACTGTTTTAAAATGCTTAAATATAGAGAAATATATTTCCAGCTTTTGTTTTAAAAATTGAACTTTATCAGTTTATTTATTGTTTTGTTTACATTGATACATCGTTTTTGTGCAGTTGTCGAGCTCTAATACTTCTGCTACTGTACTTTGCTTCTTGCTAGAAAATGCTGCCAAATGTAAAAGCTGCAATTAAAGTGTCCACAAAGAAAGCATGACATAATTAAAAAAGAATTCAATATTTGTACTGTGAGAGCCGATTAAAGTAAACCCTACTCCAACCCCATTCAGAATCACGATTTCCTCAAATGAAGAGCATGAAGTAAAAGGCAAACTTGATTTTTCTGTACAGAGTTTGGCCGTGTAAATACTGGTCCTGTTCATTTAGCTTGTAACTTTCCTGATAACTCCTGTTACCAATTCTTTTGCTACAGTATGCCTTTCGTTTTGCTGTCAAGCTGCCATGATTGGGGTGTTCAAAAACGGGCAAATGTTTACATCACACCAGTCACACTACCTTCAATTTCTTTTTTTCTCAATTTTGCAGGTCGACTCTTGCATCCATCACAAGATCTCACAAATGGCACATTGTTGCTTTGCAGAAAGGGTCCTTCCCACTGGCCGACTCAACTTTGGGACCATGGATTCTCTCTGCAGTGTTCTTGCTTATATCAGTCCAACATCATTGAATAAAAAAAAGTGTCCCCTATTGTATTACACGAATCCCCTCGATGTAGATGAGCACACAGTCGACCTATGTGATCACATTCACCATCACTCGATTTGTGCAAACAAAACCAGTGTGATGTAGTTGTCTTGCACCGCTTTCTCTCGCCTGGTGTTTGAGACTATTAAGATGTCAACAATTGGTTCTTTTTAACTACATTCTTCCACTGGAGGCTGCGCTTGCATACTCAAGTAGCGTATGATTTTTCGTTGATGTACAGTGACATTGACCCTGCAGTGACGTTTTGTAGAACTTCCTTACAACAGACAAACGTCCCAGGCTACATGGTACCTTCTCTGCAGCCCTGGAAATTAGGCTCGCTTAGTGTTGCTTTTGGCTTTTAGGATGAGAGATGAGCTGATTCATTGAAAGATAAAGGGCACATGAAAGTTATTTCTTGAATGGGCTATGATCACAGCTTTTTCATTAACTTGAAGTATGATATCACTTTAATGTAATAACAGCTTTTCTTAGTACCGTACTTGAATTGTTCTTATTTGCTGAGTTTGTTTTCTTTGTCCTGAAACGAACAGGTGTCGGTACGCTTATTTGTCTGTGCTATTTTTTGTTGAATGCAGCGCAGATTTGCCAAGCTTGTGTAATGTTTGCGTCTTGGCTTTGAACTTTTTTGCCGTTGACTTTCCTTCTCTTGTTTCTCTGACCTCTTTAACAGTGCCGGCGAAAGCAGCCTTCCGGGACGATAGGGACAGCGAGGGCGACTCCTCCTCCCCTAGCTGCGAACTGGTTGGGTCGCAACCCACGATGCGGCAACGATATGAGGGCACGTACCACTGCGAGTTCTGCCCTTACTCCAGTAGTAATATCTTTGATGTCACCAAGCACGAAAGGACACACACAGGAGAGAAGCCTTTCCGCTGCTCTTCTGTGAGAGAGCGTTTGCTGAAATCGGCACTTTACGGAATCATATGAGGACTCACACGGGAGAGAAACCATTCAGTTGCAAGATTTGCCAGGAGGCGTTTGCAAACAAATGTCACCTGGTGGTTCACAACAGAGTCCATACGGGCGAGAAACCGTTCCAGTGTGGCACTTGTAAGAAAAAATATTCACAGAGACATAACTGGTTGCGTCATGAGAGAACCCACAGAGGGGAGCAGTCTTAGAAATATGATGCCTGTGGGAAAACGTTTAACTCTATAGTTAATTTAAGTAGGCATAAAAAAATGCACAGGTAAGGAATCTGCGATATGGAATTTCTTGAGGTCGTTCGTGTGGAAGGGTTTTCATGTTTTATCGTGTTCTTCACTGCCTCTATGATGTTTGTTCACCTGAAGTTGAGAGACGAGCATATTGATCAGCTCTAAACATTATTAGTTGCAGTATGGCAACAGCTGCAGTGCTCCTAAGTTAAGTAAGCATTTCTTTTTTTTATTATATTTTGGCTTTGAATGGTGTTTTTGAATAGAGTTTTGCAGGTTTTAACTTTGGGAACATTTTTGTTTTATGACGTAGGGAGCTACTATTAAGTGTTCATTTTGATTGGAATTCTTCTTGGGAACATAAAACGTGCACGCCTGCTCAGGACAGCCTCGGAAATCCGTGATGCTTACCGACAACCATCTGTTAAAGGGGCCTTGCAGCGACTTTTTGCTGTTTTTTTTTATTTCCACCAAACCTGAGCGCACTGTACGTAGTAACTTAGTGAACTTTTACTTTTCTCGAAATTCGCTTTATTTTAAAAGTTGTAGGCTTATTAAAATTACACGAACAAGCAAAAAATATGCTTCTTAATGACGTCCTTGGGCCTCTGTCCTCCTTTTCCCGCACTCCGCGGACCGCGGGGACTGAGGAATGTGAGGAGGGAGGGGAACGCTGGGAAAGGAGGTGATGCCGAGGGAAGAGTGCTGCCCGGGAACGGGGCAGCTCTGTCTCCCCGGCTGACCGGGACCAACAACGTCACGATTTCATCACGTGCTCTTGCGCGTTCGACACCACGGGGCGCCGCCTTAGGAGGAGGAGGTTTCCGCGTCGTCTGGTTAAAATATGATGCACTGATATATTTAGTTACTATCATGTCATCAAATCTCATCTTGGGAATATGCGAGGACTTTTTCATACAGACCGTCATCCTGAACTTCTCTTTGCCTCCTGAGAATTGGTCATTCTCGCTAGACACATCAATACCTCCTCCGTGGCGAGAATGCAAAGCTGTATGACCATTGTAGGGAACTTCTGACTATCTTGCATATCTTGTGACATTGTAGCTTTAATCACGATCTATGTGGATTATGCTTTCCAGAGCTTTCTAGGGAAGGTCTTTCCCTTTATCCCTTCTCTTCTGCTCGGCTTAGTTTCATTCATTGAACCGCATTTTAGATTATCTTAAGAAAATTGTCATTTCATGCCGGTTATAATTTCTAAAACTAATAACATTGCTATTCTCGATTATTCTAAATTAGTCTCACTTGGCGTAATATGCAGTCGTTTTGCCAACCTTACATTGGTCAGTTCACGCAGAGAAGGCAAAAAGATACCTGTGCTGTAACTGCATTATTTCTCTGCAAAAGATGTTTTTTTTTCCTGGTGCATGGTTAGCCAATGGCTATTCTTGAAATAATAGACTTCTAGCATAGGATTGGATGTTGCAGAACACATCCTATGTGCCTATAAGCCAGTGTGCTGTTTACAAACAAGCTGGTATTTGCTCGCACCCGCTGTGGGCGTGACGCATGTGCAGAAACCAGATTTGTGAGAAGTGAAGCGTCTGTGCATATGCTCCGTGCCGACAGCAATGCCACTGTGTCTGGCATGACACCATGGCTGCAAGCTGGTGTATATGCTTGTAACAGCATTGAAAAATTTCTGCTCCAAAGCTATATCCATTAGTGCACTCATTGTGATGCCAGCTCTCTGGTTGTGCCTTTGGTAAACAGAAATAGAAACTTTGAAGTTTCAATAATTGATGTAGCTTTCTATAAAAGCCATAGCAAGAAGATGTGTGATGAATAGCATGCAAGTGCTGAAAATGTAATTGTTTATTATTTATACGAATAGTGTATGGTGCATATTAGAACATGTTGCCACATCAGTGTCTGCACATTCAATTTGATATGCCACATGTTCCCAGCAGGACCCACCTCAGGCACCACCTGCAAAGAAGAGAAGAGCTAGTGGAAGTCTCCCAGCAGCTCAAGGACAAACACCAATGCTGTTTTGGCCTTTGCTCTGCATGCAACAGAGTTGGCGTCACCAGACACGAAAGGATGCACTTGGGAGAAAGAATATATTAAAGTGCAGCACATCTGTGAGAGCCTTGGAACATGCAACCCACTTGATGAATCTCGGAAGAATTCATTAGGGAGAGTGCCGGTACCTGTGCTAGAATCATGGAAAATCAATCATATGAGCTGATCTATTTTTGCATCGGATGAGGTGCCACCTTGAGGGTACCCATTTAGAAGTACCTGGAGACACCCATTTGTACTGAATTCAAGTTTCTCCATATGTTTTTTAGCTCCTGATGACTTTTGGGGTTATATATTTGTGAGCAGTATTTCTTGGATAGATATTTGCGTAATTAATTTGATATATGTGTGTGTGTGAAAAGTAAGGAAGGCTATGGTGTTTTGTGCAAAGCTCTCCATATTCTTAATATAAAAGTTGTCACTTGTTAAAAGCATGTCCAGTGAAGGAAGTGGTTCAGTGCGACAAATAGGACTAGAAGTGTGTTGTTATTTTATTTGTATACACAAATCTGTTGCTATGGGCCTTTTTGCAAACGCTGACCTCAAGGTTCCCGCATTCTTCCTGTGCGCTGCATGAAAGTGTGCGCTACTATCTAAAGGAGTCTATTACAGCCCCAGATGTAATTGCAGTGTCATTGGTGGTGCACGCAACAGAACATTGCTTGGCCGTTTTTTGAAGCCTTGCTTAGAAATGTTGAGTAAATGTTTGTTTCCAAACTTTTTTTTGTAGAAAAAAAAAAACGCTCTTGTAAGTTTTTTTTTTTTTACAGATGTAAAAAATGTAGTTTTGGATGGTGTTACATAAACTGAGTACTTTCCCTGTGAGCTTAAGGATTTCAAAATGCTTAAATATAAGGCAATCAATTTTCCGCATTTTCTGTGAAATTTGTAAGTTCATTTATAAGTAATTTATTTTGTTTTTTTGCTGCTGTCTAGCTCTAATACTTCCGCTACTGTATATTGCTTCTTGCTAGAAATTGCAGCCAAATGTAAAAAGCTACTATTAAAGTGTCCATGAAAAAAGTGCAACATTAGTACAAAAAAGAATTCAGTATTTGTACCGTGAGAGCTGATTGAAGTATAACCACACCCCAACCCCAATTACGATTTCCTCAAATCAAGAGGATGAAGTAAACGCCGAACTTGTCATGTTCGTTTTACTTGTGACATTTTTTCTGAGCTCTCATGTGACTAATTCTTTTGCTACAATATGCTTTTGGTATCCGTGTCAGTCTGCCATGTTTGGGGTGTTAAAAAACGGTCAAATGTTTACATCGCACCAGCGACAGTGCCTTCAATTTCTTCTCTTCTCAAACTTGCAGGTCGACTCTGGCAACCATTGCAAGATGCAGCAAATGGCACATTGCTGCTTTGCAGACAGGGTCCTTCCCGCTGACCAACTCAACTTTTGGGAACATGCATTCTCTGTGCAGTGTTCTTGCTTATATCTAGGCCGTATACTTTCCGGTGTTTATTCATGTCAAAAATCGGCGGATGTTTATCGGTGTTTATTTCTTTCCAAAATACCGGTGCATCTCGGTGAATTGTCTCGTGCAGACGCTTAAAACGGCGTTTATCGACGGAAAATTACGCATAGAAACAAACAATCAAGAGAAGAAACGGTTCAACTTTTATTTACATCTGATACAAAATGTTCCTCATACTTCATTATTGTGATATATACTTCGTTTCAGCTTAAGTTGAGACACACTTTGGCCCAAAAATTATAAAAGACACTTCAAACCACCCAACTAGGGTCCACGAAGAAGGAAGGAGGCCAACCTTCAACGGGGCAGTCTACAAAAGGGCACAATGAGGCCAAACTTTTGGGGACATAAACTAAAGGTCAATGAAACCAGCACTGATAGAAAAAAACACACCTCGATTACTAAGAAACCTATGGAGACCTATGCTAACTAATCATCCAAAACCACCGTAAAAAAAAAAGGATTGTGTCTAACAAATGTCTACATACAACTTGCTCAGTAAAAATAATACAACACTGTTGCTTGTACAAAAATGTTCAAGAACCAGTATTTTTCGGTTTTAACCGATTTTTTATTTTCGACACCGGCGGATGTTTATTGGTGTTTTACGGTTAAAACCGGAAAGTATACAGCCTAGTTATATCGTTCCCGCATCAGTGAATCAAATAGAGTGTTCCCTACTGCATCAATTGAATCCCAGTCTATTTAGATGAGCACAAGCATTTGACCTACTTTATCACATTCACCACCACCCCATTTGTGCAAACAAAACCAGTCTGATGTGGTTGTCTTGCACCATTTGCTTTTGCCTGGTGTTTGAGACTACAAGATGTCAGCAATGTGTGGTTTTTCAACCCCATTCTTCCACTGGAAGGAGTGCTTGCATACTCGAATAGTGTGTGATTTTTCGTTGATTTGAGTGACATTGACTCTACAGTGACATTTTGTAGGACATTATTACGACGGACGAACGTCACTACATGGTACCTCCACAGTACCATAGCATTCACTGCAGCCTTCTATTTCATTGGAGCTCCGAGGCCCAGAAATTGGGTTTGCTTATTGTTGCCTACGCCTATTAGGATGCGAGATGAGCTGCTTCAATGAAAGATAATGTGCACATGAAAATGTTCTGCATGAATGGGCTATGCTCATATCTTTTTCATTATCCCAAAGTGTGATATCACTTTAACAATAATAACAGCTTTTCCTAATACTTGAATCATTCTTATTTGTCAAGTTTGTTTGCTTTGTTCTGAAACAAACAGGTGTCAGTACACTTGTTTGTGTGTGCTAATTTCTGCTGAATGCAGTGCAGATTTGTCAAACTTGTCTAATGTTGAGCATTGAACATTCTTTGTCGTTGAATCTCTTTGTCTTGTTTCTCGGGTCTCCCCAACAGTGACGGCCGAAGCAGCCTTCCAGGACGATGGGGACAGCGAGAGCGACTCCTCTTCCCTAGAAGCGAACTGGTTGAGTGGCAACCCACGACGCGGCCACGACATGGGGGCACGTACCACTGCGAGTTCTGCCCTTACTCCAGTCGTTATCTACGTGATGTCACCAAGCACGAAAGGACACACACAGGAGAGAAGCCTTTCCGCTGCTCTGTCTGCGAGAGAGCATTTGCTCGAATGTTTCACTTACAGATGCACATAAGAACTCACACGGGTGAGAAACCATTCAGTTGCGAGGTTTGCCAGAAGGCGTTCGCCAGAAGTCCTGACCTCACGATTCACAAAAGAGTACATACGGGTGAAAGACCGTACCAATGTGACACGTGTGAGAAAGGATTCTCGAAAAGCAGTCACTTGTTATGTCATGAGAGAACCCACAGTGGGAAGCGGCCTTACAAGTGTGAAGCCTGTGGGAAAACGTTTACCCAGATAAGCAATTTAAGTAGGCATAGAAAAGTGCACAAGTGAGGGATCTGTTTGTTGTTCACCTAAGGTGAGAAACGGAGGCATATTCACAGTTCTAAACATTATGAGTTGCGGTTAGGCAACAGCCATAGTTCTGCTTTGTAGCATTTTTATTTTGTTTTGAATTGCCTTATTATAGCTGCTTTTACCTTCTTGGTAAATATTTGCTTTAGGTCCTATGGAGCTACGTTCGACGCTTCATTTTGAGTGCATGAGGAAACCGAGTAGTTTCTCTCTGAGCTCGGAGATTTCAAAATGCTCAGGTATGATGCAGTCAATTTCCAACTTTATCTGTGAAAAGTGAAATTTATTTGTTTATTTCTTGTTTTGTTCACACTGATGTATCACTTTTGTGCATTTGTTGAATCTCTTATTCTTTTACAAACTGTACTTTTCCTCTTGCTAGAAAATCTGCCAAATGTAAAAGCTGCAATTAAAGTGTACATGAAAAAGAATTTAGTATTTGTACCGTGAGAGCCGATTGAAATATAACCCCGCCACAACCTTTCTTAAAGGAGCTGTGCAACAATTTCAGTGCTTTGCTTAAATAATTTTGGAGTTGGTGTCTCGACCTTTCTGAAGTAAAGAACAAAACAGCGCTTTTGCCTGCATGTCCCAGGTTTTATTTTAAAAACGAGCAGAGATTGAGGTTTTTGGCTCCTCTCAACTCCTTCATTATCTTCCGAGTCACATGCGCTGTGACGTCAATGGGGGTCGCGCGTGGTTTCTGTGAAGCTCTCTCAGAGCCATCAGTGAGCAGTGAGAACTCATCCGCTCGCGACCATGTGCTGGTGCAGCGCAAACAATATGGTGAGAGGAGGAAAGTTTCATCCGGGTCTGGCCATCCCCGTCCGGCTCTGCCCCCGGACCAAGGGCACTGTCTGCCCCCTTTCCCTCCGGCTTCTAGCGGCTGTTCGCGGTAACAGATAGAGCTGACGGTTTTGTGGACCTAGGATAGATGGCGCCACTAAAACTCTGGATGTCAACAGCCCATCTGGGATCTAGAAGTGATGAATGATTTTGGAAAATCAGAAAGTTTGTCACTTGCACCCTGGCTTTTGTTTGACCTTAGTCTGCTGAGCGAACAAAACAAAAGTACATACATGTTAGTCATTGTTTACTCCCATGTCGATTCCATGGGGCGCTCATTAGCTTGGCTTGGGATAGGCTTGGACAGTGCACAATCTCCGAATTTTTAGCTGTATATGTCTGGTTCGAAGATGCACTGCACGACACATTTTGCAGAAAGACGGCACCAGTACTTGTTTGGCTATTCACTTGTACTGGTTTATGTGCAACGCCAAATTTGTGCTGTCCGAGTTGGTTCACTATAGTACTACACGTTTCTGCGGTAAGTTTTGAGGTTTGCGCCTTTCTAGTGCCATGATTACAACTGTGGACTGCAACTACTATATGAAATGCAATATTTGACTGTACTGTGTCTCACCCACACCGTGGTCTCGCCTGAGTGTGAATGAAGCAAAAATTGTGAACGCGAGGATGCGAACAGCGCTCGCACTGCGTGAACACATGCATGGCAGCTATGATCAAAGCTCAGGACTCGCCCATCTTCGATCACATTTAAAGTTGCATGGAAACAAAATGTTTGCACTTTTTTTCTTTGTTTATATGCAATCTATGTTGTGCCGGCTGCCTAGAAACACTAGCCTACCGCAAAATACCGAGCAAGCGCCCACTCAAAATTTGAAAATAATCTCGAAAAAATGGTGGGCGAATGCGAGGTCATCAGTTTTACATATACAGGGTGTTTCACGAAAGGTGGACATTTCGATATTGCGAAAACTACGCGATCGCGCCACAAAAAGGCTTGTGTCGTTTTGGTCCTAGGCCAGGGGCCTATTTTAGAAAATTATTAAAGTTCAAGATAATTAAAGGGACACTCAAGTGGTTTTGAGTTCGTGTTTTGATGATGACAGCTGAATTTAGACGCCCTAAGTATCCCTAAAATCCAAAAAGTATAGTCGTACGGTGATTATTTCTTTAATAAAAATGTAATTGAAGGCCGCCAAACCTCGGATCCATCCGAAAACGAAACCACTCTCATTGGTCCTCGCACGCTTATCAAAAGGATCTCGGGCCAATGGCGTTGGACGACGTTCCGTCCGCACAGTGATCCCGAGGTAGCCGCATCGGCCGAACCTCTTTGTCATTCAAGCTCCGATCATGGCGGAGTTCTCTACGCTCGAGGACCTGACGCCGTTAGAGGTTGAAATTCTTCGGCGGACAGCCGACCTGGGGATGATTTCCTATGACGCCACTCCGACGTGCGATGTGGACGATAGCAGCGCTTCGGAGTCATGTTCGGGTTCTGAGGACGACGAAAC
This sequence comes from Ixodes ricinus, assembly GCA_037355805.1. Lineage (NCBI taxonomy): Eukaryota > Metazoa > Arthropoda > Arachnida > Ixodida > Ixodidae > Ixodes > Ixodes ricinus. Next base: position 63,497 of record JAZHYW010035278.1, on the reverse strand, counting down.
GCAGACCTTTTCTGGCGTTCTTCGATTTGCAGTTTGGGCAAGTCCTAACCAAACCAACGTTTGACATCGCAGCGTTACTCAGGACCTCTGGTACGTGATGTCAAGCGATGTCGCCACGTTGACTTTCGCCTCGGGAGGACGGAGGGAAGGCTGGTTCAGACATGTGCAACGAGCGCGTATTTACGACTGCGTCCGTTGCAACAGGCCGGAACGACCGCTCAGCGCCGCGCGTACACACACCTGCAACCACCACAACAAGCGCAGCGGGTTAAGCTGTTGCAACGGCCCCTCTAAAAGGGGACGCACTGCTACTCATTGCCGTAACAGAATATAGACAGACAGTTTTCTATAGCCAAAAGCTTTATTATTTTTTTCTTGATAGGCTTGCAGGCTACAATGGATGAAAAAAAGAAAATAAAAAGATGCAGTACGCCGTCTTGGACGATCACGACTCTAATACACGACATTACCATAGTACAAATATCGCCACACGCCTTTCTCACGATTATAAAAGACAATGTAATCTTAGCAGCGATATAGCAACGTAGAAGTATGATTTCGTGATCAGATAGACGTTGCGAGCGTTCAGGATTGCTAACACTAATCACTTTTCTCCGGTGATGAAAACGCGTGAAAATTCGCATCCTTTATACGGTACGCGCCAGTAATACCTTGAACTTGAGCACACGCATGAAATGCGCCAAATAAGAAATCCGGGCGATGTTCGAAGACACAAATGCTTAGAAAGCACCACTGTAGTCGAAGTAAACGAACACGACGGCACGGGCGTTTCTGCTGTCTTGAGAGTGCCGCCACGACATCGCCGCACGAGTGGGTGGATCTTTCCCTTCTAGTACGTGCTGGGTTATCATAGTGACACACGACGAAAATTCACAGTCAAGGATAGCGCTTTTACGCGGAACGATGAGCTCCCACCACGCCGACCACGCCAACGATCACCACCGACGCCATGTTCGCAGAGAAGCCGAGCCCACGACCGGCATGCAACGCACGCCACCAGTTCTCCGACCTGTGATTGGTCTGCCGCTGCGGTTGTTTCCAACGCAGCGGGGAAAGAAAGGCCGCCAAAATTTTCAAACATACGATAATTTCATTGGTCCTCGCAAGTACAGAAAAGAGTCCGCACGTATTTTATTCCTGCGTGATTAATAGGCGGTTCTGCCTTCTAAAACTGAAGATACTCATTCACTAACACTTCCTTAATGCCATCGCACCAAAAAGTAGCTTCCCCAAAAACCGCGTAAGTCCCCCTTTAAGTTGTCAATTATTTTCGCGTACAGTCTCGATTGGCCTTCATGCCAGCAGGAAGATTCAGGACATCCGTAATGCGTGTGCAGACATGTACGTAATGCGTTACAAGTAACGAGTTACTTGTACCTAATTACAATTTTCGGTAACGAGTAACGTATTTAGTTACTTTTTCAGAAAAGGAACGAGTAACGGTATTTAGTTACTTTTAAGGCCAAGTAACGAGTAACAGTATCGTTACTTTTGAGAAGTAACATGTACAACACCGCTCAAACGGCCTTGTTTTAGGGGCGAAGCTCCTTAAGCCGTGGGTCTGTCCCTCCTCTGTATGTAGCCACTTCAAGTTTAGTTTATGAATGGCTCAAGAGATGGCGTGTTCCGGAATTAACTTTATGTAGAGATGACAGATGGCGCTTAGCTCATGTTGCGGAGCGGAGAGCGCGCAAGGCGGCGGCAGCGCGCGCTCGCAGACAGAATCCAGCCGTGCGAGAGCGAGAGGCCGAAGCATGTCGTCAGGCTGCGCGTCGACGCCGCCAAGATCCGGCCGTGCGAGAGCGGGAAGCCGAATCGCGTCGTCAGTCTGCTCGGCGACGCCGCCAAGATCCGGCCGTACGAGAGTGGGAAGCCGAAGCGGCACGGCAGCGTCGCCAAGATCCGGCCGTACGAGAGCGGGAAGCCGAAGCGGCACGGCAGCGGCGCCAAGAGGATCTGCAGAACGTCAGGGAACGGGAAGCGGCAAGAAAGCGCGCGTATCGGCAGGCAGACCCCGATGCAGCGAGAGCTCGTGAGGCGTCTGCAAAACGCATCAGGCGAGCTCAGCCCGAAGGTGCCGACGCGCGGTTTAAGCGAGACTTTCTAGGCGTTTCGTTCGGCCATAGCTGTGGTGTGTGTGATAGATTGTGGTTTGTATACACACACACACACAGTGTTTCTCACGTCTTTACATGGCGATGAGTGGGCGAATTAACGGAAGAATCGCTGGTTTACCGACGATTCACTCCGGAGCTTCGCCCACTCATCATCATTCACCACGTGGATATGCTGTGACTTTTTATTCTAGCCTTAGTATGTGCCTATTGCGACAAAGGCAGATGGAAAACCCGAAAAACAAATAAACAGTATGACAATACAGCAACATATATCGCTGAACACGTCAGTCGAACAGTTTGACTGACGTGTCCAGCGATAAACGTTGCTGTACAGCTGGGAATGTCCTTCACCCAGCGAGCACAATCAGGTTCGTTGGTTGAGCTTTCTAGAACCAGGTACGGACCGAATGTAAACCCGGAGGTTGCAAACACGGGAAGGCACATAACACATTATTTGCTGTCCTCAATGAAGGTGCAGTTCCCGAAGATTCACCAGCTCTTCCTGAAGCACAACACTACCGTTCCTTCGAGCGCGTCAGTAGAACGACGCTTCAGCGTCACCAGAAATGTATTTTCAAGAAAGCGGGGAAACATAACTGATGAAAACTTCGACAGGCAGCTGCTGCTTAATGGCAACGACTACTAAAAAGAAAAAAATAAACCATGAAACAAAAACAGTTATGTATTTGGTCTTCAAAGTAACGTGAAAAGTAACTCGTTACTTTTTAGGTAACTCACGCATTTCTTTTGAGAATCTGTAACGAGTAACATATTTAGTTACTTTTTGAGCGAGAAACGAGTAACGGCATTTAGTTACTTTTTTTGGGTAACGTGTACATGTCTGTGCGTGTGACATGCATCGCACCAAAAAAGTGTGACATGCATCGCACTATGCATCGCACCAAAAAAGGCTTGTGTTTTGGTCCTTTTGGCCAGGGGCCTATTTAGGAAAATTATTAAGGTTCGGCAGAATTAAGTTGTTTATTATTTTCGCGTACAGTCTCGATTGGCCTTCATGCCAGCAGGAAGATTCAGGACATCCGTAGTGCGTGTGACATGCATTTGACACTTCTCCTGGGAGATGATTTCGAGCACCGCCGTGAGTACCTCTAAGGGAGCAGCACAACCCTGTTTGACCGGCTGTGGATTGTGAAGTGCAGGCTTATCCTGGACAGTATCAAAAATTCGTGGTAATGGGGATCAGAAATCGTAGTTTCGGACTGATGGATTGTGCGAGCCCCGGCACTCTCTTGTCATAAGAGGACCGATGTAGAAAGAGTAGTAAGGGAAACGCAACAATTCAAAACAATTAAAAAGAAATGTTTTTTTTTTTCGGTTTTGTTGTTTTTTGACAAGTAACCATGTGAGCTCCAGGACCTTACTGTCCGTGATCTGTGCAAAACCCTGCTATTTTTGGGGTTCTTTATTTGTGGGGTGTTTTACAATTTCTGTTTCCCAACGCTGTGCTGGCCCGATGGCCGTTCGGGATTTGGGGGGGGGTCGGGTCGGGCGGGTCGGGGTCTTTTGTATCAGAAGTGAGAACGATATGTTTAGAATTCAGAGGAGAATAATCCTTGTGTTCAAATTTAAAGCAGGATGGGTGTTGCCTTAGCGTGACGACCTGTAAGGTTGTCCTCATTCTTACATTGTGTCATGGACGTTGTAGCGCTTGTTGGTGGTAACGATCTTGAGTTCGAGAAAACACAAGGAGGTGTACTAAATAAGCGAGTGAGCCGAGTTTGAGACGTCGTCCTGTCTATTTTTATTTAACTTTTTCTACGTATTTAAGTCCGTCTTCTATCAAAGTCTCAGATTAATTCAACATGGGAGCCCGTCTTTTTTGACCAACGTAGAAGTTTGGGCTAGTTGGTATCTCCTGATTAAAAATTAAAACATCACAACAACACAAACAAGAACAAGAAGGTAGACGAACAAGGCGCTGACTTGGAGGGAGGGGAAGACAAGACTTGTGCAGTGAAAGAAGGTGAGCTCTTCTGATTGTCGCTACGTGGCCCAAGGAATCTCTCTTGTCATGACAAAAAGAAAATGAGTAAAGCTATACGCACTCCGGAGTGCATTTCGGACGAGATGGCTATACGCACTCCGCTAACCTCGTATAAAACGACTGATCACAACTAGTTTTCTTAGCGATGGCATAGCGTAGGTTCAATAAAGAAAAAAAAAAGATGGCATAGCGTAGGGGTTAAGGCGTCCGCCTTGTATGCAAGTGGACGCAAATTCGATTCGCAGTGGCGTATTTTTTTTCCTTTTTTTTTAACATTTTGTTTTGTCGAGGCTAATGCAATGTTTACGACATTTCTTTTTTGCGATGATGATGTCGACGAAACTTTGCAGACCTAAATGGGACTCCCTTTCCGGAGGTGCGATCGGGGACAGCGGGGCCTGGATTGCCGGCCGGACGCCGCGAAGCGGCATGTACTGGTTACGTTTTGTAATTAGCAGCCGATACTGTCGCCGCGAAGCGGCGTGAACGCAGGCGGGGGGCTGGGTCATAGAGATCGTACATACTAACTTTAGAGGAAAAGGTCCGCCATTTTCCCATGCATTCTGGCTGCCGCAAGCGGCGGAGCTTGCAGGCAGACCCTCGGGGTCCCACATGGTTACCAACTTCCTTCGATTATACAAATATAATCAGAGCAGTTTATGGCGCACCGTGCATTCACGAGGGCGCCTATCAAACCATTTAGCAGTCTTGGCCGCTGGGCAGCTGATTTAGTTGCCTCGCCTCAGACACGGTCACGTGGTCGTGTCGCCGCGGGATTGATCGGGATCTCGGAGTCGGCTCCCGACGGGCCGCTTTCTCTCCTAGCCACTGGATGGCGCTGCAGACGCCCCCATGGCGGGCGAGGAGAAACCTCCTCGCCCATCGGTCGATATTGTCGGGTAACCGGAGGCAAGACCTCTTAGGATTCCGGCCGGCGCTCAAGAAAGGCGAGTGCTAGCAACTGCTCTCGGGCACATAGCGGGACACGAGGCCTAGAGGCCCTCTTTGTGTTAAGCTTTGGGCTTAACGTACGTTTGTAAATATTTGAGTAATGTCGGCGTGTGTTTGTACTATAGATTGAGTGTTTCTGTGGCGTTAGCGTTTTTATGTACCAATAAACGGGGAGCGGAATCCCGCTCCCGTGAAAGAACCAGGCTGGACTCTGGTTGTTGACGGACCACGTGGGGAACGGCGTATCGGCGGCGGTACGCGAATTCCCACAAGTTTCATGAACTTCAACAATCCGCAAACTTACCGGTGGAAAGATATTCGCGTTCCTTTCGAAACTTTCTTTTTGCATAGCGCGCAGATGTACGGCCTCGCGTCAACGCTAAACTAAACCAGATGCCCGGCTTCGCAGGTGGGGCGCGGCCTATCTCGTTGGGTGCGGCCGAGGAATACGAAACCACGAAACCGCCAGATTTCCGATATTTTGACAGAAGGAAGTTAATGCAGCGTAATGAGTAGATTGCTTTTTATAAGCGTTAGAATAGCTCAGAATTTAGTTTACAACGTTAAATTATCACTGTTTATATTGCTGAGAGTTTTCAGTCTTCGCGATTACCATTGCGACTGTCGTCCTTCAACTGGCAACATTGCTTTCTTCCTCTCATGTTCTGTCGCTCTCTTTCGCGATCTTTCACTCGGGACCCCAGGTGTCGGCGCACGGGATTCGCCACTCCTCCTCACCCACCTTTACCCCCCTGGGCTGGGTTAACTCTGGGTTAGGCCTCATTCACACAGCCAGCGTCTCGCCCCGTCCCGGCGAAAGCGCCGTGGGCGCCGTGCCGAAAACGGGACGGTGCGGGGACGGAGGGGTGTTTGAACCAGCGGCGGCGGAACTGCCGGCGGTGGCTATGTGGATAGGTAAATGCTAGCGGCTGTGCCCCCTTATATTTGTGGTAGCTTGCGCCACCTAGCTTAGAAACGTTCCTGCACCTTTCAAATTCTGCGTCTAACCTTTGTATCCCGTAAGACTGCATACCCTATTAATTACATGCATAATTTCACGCTTCCCCCGATCCTTACTACCAATCTTGTAATCCCCTATTTGTGACTGCTTTGTGGCGGCGTCGACCACCAAATGTAGCGGACGATCGGCGTCGATGGGCACAGCCACAACTGTTTTGTTCCTTGGAGCTTGCGTTCGGGTCGCCGATAACGATCTTGCATGTTTTAAAACATTTTATTTGTCTCCATGTTTCAAAACGAAAACGACAAGACCCGCCGCGAGCACGTTTCACATCAATCACTCCTTACGCCACATTTCGTCCCCGATGATCGACGACCGTATTTTCTTTCTTCGGCTGTTCTTCCTTAGAATCGCATTTACGTCTATCGCTATCGCAAAGGAACCGATGTGGTCTCACCATTTCGAGCAGCAGCTCAGCGGTAAATCCAAATCTCTGTATACCCGTTGTTCAAGAGCCGTAAACATCACACAATGCGCCCGTCGTCTCGCTGGCCTCCCTCCTTCCCGAAAAGAGTTTTGTGCTTTGTTGGCTTCGTGGGCTACGTCGTTAGGGCGTTCGAGCCGTTCGAGCACAGAGTACGGTCAATTCTCCCTCCCGCGGCCGTGCCCATGGTCACCCAACTTTTGAGAATCCACCAGATTCAGCGAAAGTTTCCTATTTTGTGATTGGCCGTCCCTCGATGGGGTGGGGCGCCGGCGTTCCCAGTCTCTCGCCGGTGCCGGAGCCGGGGACGTTGAACATCCTCGTTGGGCTCCTTTCGGGTCCGGCCGCCCGATTTCGGTCGGAAATCGGTCCCAACACCCTCTCCCCCGGCGTAAAGGACGGCCGGCGAAAGCGCCGGGCCGGATAAAAAAAGGCTGTGTGAATGAGGCCTTAAAGGGCCCCTCAAAAAGAAAAAAAGTTTTTTTAAAACAGTCTGGTTGGGACACGCGTGTCAAAAAATGAATTTTACGCAAAAAAAAAATTTTTTAGAGCAATATTGACGGCGAGAGATTTATTTGAAATTTTTGCGCAAATTCCAGGTCATTCAGCTCGGCTTCTCATTGGTAACGATGGTCATTCAAATCAGCTTCTCATTGGCCAAAAGAATGAGTGACAGCTTTGATGTTGGTTATAAAATCTTCGTGATCTCTTGAAATCGCCGTTTGAATTACATATTTCTAGCTTTAAGAAACAATCCATCGAATGAACGTCGTAATTGTTTACAAACGTTTTACAAAATCGTTACTTCCGTTCGGATAAAACAACAAACAAAAGCTTCGCCATTTTGTTTTTCTGTCATGGTCGCGGTCTTGCAACGCGTCTCGCGTCCTCGGGTGGTTTTATGGTTTTATCGCGTTTATATGTAAAGACCTCCTGAAGAGGGCTTGTTGCTTGTGTTAGTTAGTCATGGCCGATTCACATGACGGACTGATCCGCAGAGGGTGACGACATGTCTGCGGTTCGTCTGTCTCCCAAGCGCATCCACACGAACGAGACGAGGAGCAGACGACAGCGAGGACGGACCGAACCTGGTCGCCACCCCACAGTGCCGCGAAACTCCAACACTCGCACCGTGGCACCGTTGTCCAAGAGAGAAATCGACGTTTGCTACCGCGACAAAGAATAGTACGCCGCTGTCACGTACAGATCGAGACAAAACACCGTGATAGGCTTCGCGCGAAGCGCCACTAGCTTTACTAACCCAAAGCATGAGAGTGACACAGGCATGGTCCTGCTCGAGAAGGGTTCCGCGTAGAAGCAACGAAGTTCTGGGCTCGCGAAGGTGCGTTTGGAGGTGCCTTCACGCACTCCCCGCTCGTGCACAACACTCAAGTTCACCACAGCCACAAGAGAGGTCTTGCTCGGTGAAATCCTGATTGGACGTGCAAGAATCATCGCGGCGTGCTAGACGAGTTTTGACGGAAGCTTCTTGACGCGGACCCGGAGGAGTACAGGAACCTACGTCGCGTCAGCCAGACAAAGTTTCTGCAGTTCCTTTCACACGTGGAACGAAGAAACGCCCGACAAAATGAACCAGCGAACGCACAAAACACAACGATGCGCCACTTTTGTTTTCATCGCCCAGAAACAAAAACAAGAAAACAATGTACCGTTGCCAGACTAAACGCTTTTCAAGTCAATTTCCCGCCAAAATCCGCGAGTGAAAAAGGCGCGTCCGCGGACGAGGCGCGGATTGCAGGAATCGGTGATGTGCCGGTCACTTGGTACACGGTCTGCGGACAAAAATCGCGATTCGGTCCGTCGTGTGAATCGGCTGTACGACGCGGTACGACGTGCGACCAACAGACACAGGAAGTAGCAATGGCTCTCGTAAGGGGCGCAGCCAAGCAGCCAAGCCGATCCACTACTAGGAGGCGGGAGCAGTGGCGGAGGCGGGAGTATCTCTCCTCCATGCGCACGAAATGCCGAGAGAGAGAAAAAGTGGAAAGGAGGTGACTACCGACTAAATTGCGTCTGGCGCAGTCAATATTGCTCTAAAAAAAAATTTGTTCGTGTAAAATTCATTTTTTGACACGCGTGTCCCAACCAGACTGTTTTAAAAAAAACTTTTTCTTTTTCAGGGGCCTTTAAAGGGGTTATGACACGAAATTAAACGATAGATTATTCTTGAAATGGAATGCTCATCGGAGGCATGCAGTTTAGAGAGGCTCGTTATAGCGAACGCCGTTTTACCGACCCCGGTTTATCGAATGCCTTTATAGACCACGCAGTTTAGAGAAAATGGCGATGAGCCACCTTTTAGCGAATTCGGCCGCCGCGAAGCGGCGTGTACAGGTAAATCCGGTGAGTTAACATTTTCGTAATGAGCCACCGCAGACTGCCGCCGCGAAGTGGCAGGAGCGCAGCAGGGGGCATGGGTTAACACGCGGACCAGTGATACACGCAAGAAGTAGGAAAGCCTTTTTTTTAAAAGCGTCCCCTTTTCGATAAACGGCGTTTCTCTAAACTGAGGCTCTGCTTTCTCTAAACCGTGCTTCGATAAAACGTGCCCATTCTCTAAAAACGTGCTTCGATGAAATGGCATTCTCTAGTACACCTTCTGTCGCTCTATGCTTGACATCATCGCCCCCGTAGCTTTGGCTGTACTGCGCGGTTTTAGCGAGGGAGTATAGTCACACCATGGTGTCCATAAACCACGTGACCATGAACACACTCTCATTCTAGGCGCCCCCATGATTGCCCAAGCTCTCCTCGCCGCCGGTACGAATAAAATCGCTCATGCAGCTCGGTAACCCGAAAGCTATTCTCGCTCTCGCCCCCAGCCCGTTGACCTTCAAACCTGCATGCGCCTGCGAGATATCCCCGAACGACGGTGACCACGGCGAGTTCGTCCGTAACTCGTCGTCGCTGGAGCTGGTCGCCAGCGGAGCGCAGTCAAAATGAACAGCTTCCAACATCTCGTGATAGCAATCACTCATCGCTGCTGCGATCAATGTCGAACACTTTGACAAGGCGAGCGATGCCGTATACGTAATCGTCACGGACCGCATGCTCGAAACGTGAAAGGTAAACGAGGAAGCTGAGGCTCGAGACGCCAAGAGAGCCAAGTCTGTGAGTGCGTGCAAGGGGACGCCGCGCTAGAGGCTGGCTACGTCACCAGCCGCCAGCTCCGCCCAGATCTGCCCCTCCGAGCAGCCGCGGCCGCCGTGGATTTTTGATTGTTGTGGGTGTCGTGAATTCCCGGGAATGTGTTTAAACGTAAACGTTCTTGCGGCTTTATTTAAACGCGAAGTAGAACGTCGCTGACGCAGAACAACGGGATAGAACGTGCTCCAGCAGTAAGCTTCGGAACCATGAACATGCGTCCGTCATACGCGCACACTTGGGGTAGATCGGCACCATTTGAACCCTTCGTGCGTTGTAGCGCGTTCCCTTGCCACGAGCAGCTTGTGCCCTGCGTTTCTCCTGAGTTTTCGCCAGTCGTACTCCCACCGTCGCCGAGGACATCGTAGCGCCTGCAAAAGTGCAATGAGGAAGTGCTGCGCCTTGACATGTGGCGCCTGTCAATCCGACGGTCTGTCGCTCTTTCCCACGAACCCTAGACTGAGGATTCGGATGGTCAACAGGGATCGCTCTAATATCTTCGATTCCACAGCGGTGTGCTCCAGACATTTCCCAGAACACCTGATAGGGAAGAAGGCCAAGCCCCGACTAAAAAGGACGCCTTTCCGACGCCGCAGCTCCAAGGAGCGTCGACTTCTAGCACTGGAACAAAACGACTGCGCAGTCGTTGCGGTAGGTGGTCTTTGGTGATCGCGGCTTGCCGGTTTATCCAGTCACCTGAAGTCACACTGTTGCGACGTTAGAAGCGCAACGGTAGTGAGCAAGCTGGACACTGAATCAGAACGGAACTCGGAATGGTCTTGAGCCATGAGATGCCATGTGGAAACTAATGTCTGACATATCATTGGGCATTGCAGTTCCTCCATGTGATGGAGCACAGGTTGGTTTCGCTGGTCATGGCTTTCAGAACTGAAATAGAATGATATCGCTTCATCTTAAAGACCGCTCTGCTGCCATCAGAATCCTAAAATTCGATGAAGGATGATAATGATGTAACAAGCTTTTATGAACTTGTGTGCGGTGATAATGTCTAGCTTGTCAGCCTTGTATCAGAGCACATCTTGCTTATTATATCATGTGGTCCCTTGCCTGTTTTATCCATACTGCCTTCTGCCAAGTGTGCCTACATACAAGATGCATGCCATCAGTTGAGAGTTACAATGGCCATCAGCGTTTTGTCAGTCAAATATGGCTCTCTTTCGGACTGGAGTCAGTGCAAGCCTCTGTTCCGAGGACTACAGTGGAGTGTCCTTTACGCTGTTGCTCTCGGAGGGAGGGCAAGACAAGACTTGTGCAATGAAAGAAGGCGAGCTCTTTTGATTGTCGCTACGGGGCCCAAGGAATGTCTCTTGTCAGGACAAATTGTGAGCGGAAGTCATATTTCCTTCTCTTCAGAAAGCTAGATTTACCGACAGGAAACAATTACCCCATATCGCTTCATATAAGTAAACAAGTTTAGACATAGAAACCGTGGGAGGGTCGGCTCGGTAGGAGAAGAAACTTTCGATATGCACCTGTTTCTTGGTTTTCTATGCATCCTTTTTTTTTGTTTGTTTACCATGGCCTCGAAATAATTTTGCAAGTGTTATCAGTAAACGTCTCGCCTAGTGAATAAATATGATCTCACATATGCTGCAAAACGTTCAGTCTACTTCAAGAAATAGATGCAGATTGGAAGTGTTTTTGAGGCTGCCGGATAAATACATGGCTTCAGCACGTCACAACAGTTCTCATTGTGGTGACCTTCCTTCCGACCGCATACCTTCTACACCATACACTTTGCTCCATCAAATTTGTTTTTCTTGGCAAGAACAAATAGGAATGACCACCAGCATGGGGAGATGACGTCACGTGCAAGCCATTTATGGTGCCTGTACTTTCTGTCATCGTAAACGGTGACAAGCGGTTGCACCGCAGTCGGTTGCACTCTAATGCAAATGTGAGAACCAGCCTTAAAATGTAAGTTATTATCAATTGTTTACAACAACTTGGCCACTTCTATGCTGCATTTCATGATTATTAATAGTGCCACGCACAATATTTAAATTAAAAGAGAATGAATCCAGGCCAATGTTTGATTATCTTCTCTTTTAGGACTTCACTCCTATGTGTTATTTGCATTCCTTCGGTTTTATTTTATGTAACTAATCTTTTGCCAGTGTATTTTTTTTTATGTTGTCAATGGGGGCTGGAAATTACTGTGGTTGATTTACGTGCAGCATAATGTCGCAAGAAAAACTAAGTGAAGAGGCGCTTGGGAAATCCTGTAGAATCTATCCCCGTTTCTTCCGCCATCTTAGACTTACCGCCCTGCCACCTATAGGGCGCTGGAATTGCGAATGATAGTGTTTATTACTCCGCTGCACTTGGGAGGAAGAAGAAGATAAGACTTGTGCAGTGAATGAAGGTTATTTTTTCTGATTGTTGCTACATGGACAGAAGAATATATTTTTGTCATGCAGTGATGGAAGTGCTGCACCCTTTGTTTCAAATTGCACCTGAAGGGAAAGTCTTCTGCATCTTGCAACAAAATTTCATTTTTGCTAAGAATTGCACCGCACCTGTACCAAGCCTAAACAAGAAAAAAATATTATTGCTCAACTTTAATATTCAGAATGGTCTTTACTCACCGCATAATTTGTTCTATCTTAGGTCAAAATGCAGTCCAAGGCTCAAACACATACAACCACAAACACACATAGTAAAGCGCCAGTCCCGGGCAATTCGCTGCACTTGATTTCTTTCGACAATAAAATAATATGTACAGAAAGACTAGGAATGCCATGATGTCACACTTGTGACGCTGTTTGACTGATCCCATTGGCTTGTAGCATCGGTTGCACTTTGACTTAAGGAGAAACGAAACATGGATTGCTTGCCAACTGTGCTAGCCCCATCATCGTTTGATATTCTAGACGATGTCGGCAATGACAGGTGCTAAAAGTCGCAGAGAAATTTGCAAAATAGTGCCATGGCTGCTACTGTGATAAGGCAGAACCAGGGTTCTGCCTTATCACGGCAGTCTAAAGTTCTCATGCGGCAGTTGATCGAAAGCGAACTTTGACTCAACTCTGGTTTCAACAGCACTTAAGCGCAGTGTCACTTTTAAAACTCGAGTGTTCATTTTCATAATATTTGTGGGTGGTTGTTTTTTGCAGTTTATTTTGTTAGAATCTGGAACTTGGTATGTTCTTAAATGTTGGGGAAACATTTTTATTGATGGACATTTTAAGCTGACATGTTGGTTTTTACGGCACCCTACAAATATTATATTTAGAGGCTAAATAAACTACCGAGTGTAAGAAAGAGGGATAGAGGGGCTTCGTCTCAACTGAAGTGTTGCACTATGATTATTTTCTCAACCATTCTTTACTACCCAATTTAGATGGAACTACCCTGACCATACTGTTGTTTCTAAAAAGGGGGCCATCTGGTCTTTTTACATCCTATGAATTCCTATTACAAAAGTTAATAGGCAAGGCAGCTTGAAGACAACCATCGTTGAAAAATTCTGGCCAGGTTCCTGCAAGCAACTCAAAGAGTCTCCTAAAAAAAAAAAGCTCCTTTGCAACACACTCCCAAAAGTGGGGCACATGTACAGATATCTCTGGCGGTGCAACTACTGGCAAGAAAGTAATCGACGATGTGGAACACACACCAAGACAGGTTTTTTTTTCCTGGGCTTGGCTATTGCCCGTGTTATTAAACGTGGCAGCTGAAATGACTAAACATTTTTTTTTTCACATTTTTCATATTTGAGGCATTATTTCATTATTTAGGAATAAGTGACATTTTAGTTTGCCTGAAATAGGTTGCCCGAACATGCACCATGGACGGTGTCGCATTAATAAATTTGCAATTTATGTTTGCAGGTGAATCTCCGATATTGCCTATTTTCTGAAAGAAAATGTTGCATTGCTTCCTCAAAGAAAGGGGCTTTCCCTGAAGGGTCACTGAAAAGGAAAGAAAAATTTCTTTAAACAATTTAATTTTGACGTGTATCTCGAAGAATAAATATATGTGAAAAACAACAAGTTTTAGAGCAATATTGATGGCGCGAGACGCGATTTAGTTGGTAGTCGCCTCCTTTCCACTTGTTTTCTCTCTCGGCATTTCGGGCGCCTGTAGGAGAGGTGGATCGGCTTCACCTTCGCGTTTAGGCTGAGAGTGTATGACCCTCTCGTTGAGGTGGAAAGAGTGCATGACCATTCCTTGACGTCATGTACTTTGCGCACAGAATATAAAATAAACCTTGTGCCATCAGTTTTGCTTTAAAATTTTTTTTTTCACGTAAAGCTTGTTTATTGACACTGTCCCAACCAGATTGTTTAAAAAAAATCTTCTTTTCTTCTTTTTAGTGGCCCTTTAAATGTGCCAACTCTTGGCAGCTGTAAGCTGTACTATCGTTAATATTGTTTGTATTTGTTGCTAAATATGGCCTCCCCTGCAAATGATATTTTTTGTGTCATATTGCCGTCTTGAGCCTAATCTGTGCTTTCTTTGCAGGAGCTTTTCAACGATGCAGGTCACAACAACCTTGGTGAAGTTGTCACCACCAGCCCTGTGCAACCCGTGGCAGCGTCCCTGCTTGCCCCGATTGGCCGGGTCCTTCCCGCGCCCCCACTGCCGGCACAGCTGACGAAGTCCTGTGGTGTAGTGTTCAAGTAACTCAAGCCTGTCTGATAAGTCTTTCTTAACAGACTTACATTTGCTCAGTTGACACATAGGAGGTACAAAGATATCTGTGCTCTAAATGCAATTCTTATACTGCAAACGTTTTTTTTTGTTTGTTTTTTTAGTGTATGATGAGCCATTGGCTTTCCTCAGACTGAAGAGACGTTTAGCATAGGATGGGATTGGCAGGTTATATCAGCTTGAATGCCTATATGCTTGTAAGGCATGGAAAAATTTAGACTCTGATAGACCTCTCTAAAAGGAGCTCTCTGGCCACCGTCATATTGCAACTCTCAGCGATCATGGGAAGCGCCTTTTAAAAATCTGGCGGCGACTTGGTCCACCGATCAAGCTCTCGCAGGAGCTGAGCTGCTCCGCAGCAGCACCACGTCGTTGGAGGCAATGACAAACAAGGCTACGCCCAAAATTTTGTCTGTCCATGCGTTTCCCGCTAAATTCATCGGAAATTAAATTTGTGTTTAGTTCGCATGGCGTGAATTGATGTCATGTGACTTGACGTCATGTGACCTATACACCAATTCAGTTTCCCCGCTAAATTTAGTGAAAAAATTGAAGGCACGTCACCTATGTACCAATTCAGTTTCCTCACTAAATTTAGTGAAAAAATTAAATGCCAGCAGAATACTTTCCTTGTGTTCTACCTTGGTTTCGTCATAGCCTCAATTGCATTTCCTTTATATTTAGAATTCGTGTGCGCTTTTTTGGGAACGTAAAACATGCATGCCGGCTCAGGACAGCCTCGGAAATTAGTGATGCTTATCGACAACCATCTGTTAAAGAGGCCCTGCAGCGACTTTTTGCTTTTTTTTTAATTTGCACCGAACCTGAGCACACTGTACGTAGTAACTTAGTGAACTTTTACTTTTCTCGAAATTCGCTTTATTTTAAAAGTTATAGGCTTATTAAAATTATACGAACCACAAAAATAACCTCCTTCATGACGTCCTTGGTCCTCTGTCCCCCCTTTTCCCGCACCCGCTTACTGCAGGGACTGAGGAATGGGGGAGGGAGGGGAAGACGGGGAAAGGAGGTGAGGCCGAGGGAAGAGGGCTGCCCGGGAATGGGGCAGCTCTGTCTCCCCGGCTGACCGGGACCAACAACGTCTCGATTTCATCACGTGCCGCGCGTGTTCGACACCACGGGGCGCCCCTTAGGAGGAGGAGGTTTCCGCGTCGTCTGGTTAAAATATGACGCACTGATATATTTAGTTACTATCTCCGTGCCCGCTGGGTTCCCCGAACCACAAGAGACGTGGAAACCGCCAAAAAGGTAGACACTTAAATAGGATTGCAGGGCAGCAATGCCAATAACGTCATTTGAAGTGTCCCCGGAGCTCTTGCGGCAGTGATGTGATTGCTGCGCCTATTGCGCCAAACTGTGCCAAGGGGCTAACCCTGCTACATCCTGCTACATTTCGCCAAAATATGGGTATTCTGCGCCAAGCCTGCGCCAAAGGACCAATATAGGTCGCCTTTCAAAACCGAAACTAAACTGAGTACTCCAATTGACCTGACGTGTGTTATGTGGCGCCAGCGGCCGCCTGACACAAAACCCGGTCTTGCATGGTTTTACCGGCGTCTCGCGCTTCGCGCTCCCGTCTTGTGGGTCTCGTCTCTCGTCTCTTTTTGTTATATATTCAGCGATAGGCACGGATGTGTGCAGACGCTCCGACGCTAGCGTGCCGTGTACCAGCCATGCCGTCATGCTGTGAAACGAAACCGCGTTTTGCGCGGCAGGAGGTACTTTGTGAGCTGAAGCAGCGGCCGTGGCGAAGCTATATTTGGTCACTGCCTTTCAGTCACCGTGGTCGCGCAACGTCGAATGTTGCCGTCCCCACATCACTGCAGATATGGTACTTTCTAAAATGGAGCTAAGTACCGCCGCATGTTCATCAACATTCCTGTTCTTGTTTAAATCATACGTTACTACCAAAATCCATCTTTAATTCAAAGACTGCTCTGTCGAAGTTTTGGTTATCTAGATTCCTCTCTGTGGGCCTTCTTTCGAGAGGGACCTCGGTACGTGAAAAATCTGCCGCGAAAGAAAGTTGGTGAAGAAAAGTGAGCTAAAGCAAAGAAGGCAATGCCTGCACGCTGAACCCGCACAGCGTGCTTGTTTGTCTCTAGTACAGTCGTTGCACAAAGCTCTCCAAAAACGTTTTGAGGCTGGCTCGCAATGTCTTGCTTCGATGCACTCAGGTTCTTTATTTTTTGTGTGTTTAGCTTGTACCTTGTTTGTCAAGCACGCTCCGAAAGTTAAATTTTGTGTACAATTTTGGGGATAAGTTAGCGACGGAGCTGAGGGGCATGGTTTCGGTTTCGATCGGACAGCCGTTGCCTGCGCTCGCGTGACGAAGCATGCCCAACAGCAAGCCTGCCGCAGTTGGCCTCACATGCATGCGAACATGATTGCGTGACTGAGGCACCAGCCGGGACGCTTGTAATTCATTGTTTTACGTTCGCTTACTTTTGACGAAAATCTGGCACGTCGAGAACCAGTAAAACAGTGGCAAGCGGTTTTTCGAAATTGCTTGGCAATGCCTACAGCACTGTACGCTTGTGGGATTTCTGAGCAGTAAAAACAGAAGCAGCGAGTTCCGTCACAACACGTCACATCAGACCAGAACACAACACAAAGTGCCCTTCGTTTGTACAGCCCTTAAAACAGAATATTTTATTTTTCCTAAGAATATCTGCTCCAAAATCTACTTTTGCTGCTCCGAAACACTGTCTTGGCTGCTCCGAAAACCGCTTTGCTGCTCCGAAACATTGTTTTGGTTGCTCCAAAGGCCACATTTGCTGCTCCAAAACACTGTTTTGGTTGCTCCAAACGTGCGCCGAAATGGCTTTCGCCGATCACATCACTGTTGCGATCTAAAATATATGCCACGATATAGTTAAATTATGTAAATAATGCCATCTTTGTTACGAAGACTGATGCAAGCAGTTAGCCCTGTTAGACAAGTGCAACCACAGTTCCTACGACTATTTTTGACAGCCCACCAGCCTTTGATAAAGCTTAAACCTACGTTGAAACCGAAACAAGAGTTCTTCGCGGCTATCCGCGAGATTGTGAGACATACTAATCCTCCTCACTAAATTTAATTTCTTGACGCCGCTTGGAAACCATTGATCACCAGTGATCGAAGGCCAATGGACACGGTCAGGAAAGAGTTAAGCGCACCATGGAACTTGTCATTCGCAAACGATAATAAGTGCTTTGGGTACTACGAATGTATCGCAGTGAAAGGGCGGAAAGCTTTTGAAGGAAAGAAGGTATGAAATAATTATAAGTTATTCTTTCGTCTCCCATACAGAAGACATATCATTGATGCCAAGTTGGCAGGAATTTGAACTTGACATCACTGATGATGTATGGAAAATGCAACATCTTATGTAAAAAATATATATATATTTTGGGAAGACAACCATTGGGACAAAAGCAGTTGCCTGTGATCGAAGGGCCAAGCTGGCCTTGAAACTTTGGGTCTTCCGATTTGAGATGGTTAGGGTTTCTATTTCAATCATTCTTAGGTGTCTAATGAAAGGTTCACTTCTAAAAGAATCGCGCAAACGCAACTTCTAGCCTCCAAAAAGAAAAAAAAAAGATAAGATTATGGACATCTCGTAACTCGCAAAATACGGAAAACATCTTTTTAAGAATATCGTCCAGATATCTGCAAATGATTTGTCAGGGTCGAGAGGGTGCAGGGCAGTTGGCTAGAAACAACATACTAAGCATCCCTTCAAAAAAAAAAGGAAAGAAAAGCGTTTTTTGGCATGCTTAAATAAACTAACCACCGCAGAAAGCTCGAACTCCGTGAGAATTTGACGCTAGCGGTCAGGATAGAGTGATGCTTGAGGGATTTATATCAGTGAAAAACATTTGTCAGCAAGAAAGAGAATGTTTTCTTCCTTGCGGAGCAATCTCATACATGGCTTTCACGAGACAACATTCAAAGAGCGCTTCGATGACCACCCATCAAGAGGGGAAGAAAGAGATCCCCTCTTACCAGGATCCTCTTTTGTTCCTCTTGGATTCGCACGGACGCCGCTATTCTCTTAGAAGATTATAGATGGAGCCCTGCATATCCGCGGATTATCTGCGGATATCCGCAGTAAATGGGCAGATGCGGATAAAAATTAGACAAACTTTGGCGGATAGTGGATCGGATGCGAATGTCAGGGGCTGCGGATGCGGATATCCGCGGATCCGGATCTAAATTTTTGCCCGGCAGAATTCAGTTCGTTGACTGAATTCGACATGCAATGTTTCATCGAAATGTTTCTCGTGTTCACCTCATCGAAAAACCTGAGACGTTTCGTCGCACACAACACTGCTATTTTCGTAACAAGCATTTTGCATCTTGCCTGGATTACAGGTTTGATTATGCTCGCCTTAGTGAATTGTGCGCTAGCTTTTAGTGGCTTAATGAAGAAATGCGTTGTCCACAAAAGGTCGAAGGGGCATGTGCCCACAAAACGTACAGCGTCGACAAACCGTGTGTCCATGAAATGTTATGTTCATAAAAATTGTCCACGAAACATATTTCCACAAAACGCGTTTCGAAGAAACAATAGGCATCCTAAGAAAGATCTGATTCTCACTGAAGATTGTTTCAGTTAGTGCGTTTCTTCTTGTCAAAAATGCTATCTATATAGAAAAAGTAAAGATTGCAGGACATCAATCGTCCCGAGAAAGCTAGCATATTGGCAGGGTAAGAGTGGAAACTTTCTCCGGGCAAAAGAAAACCTCAAACGTACAAGTTACAAGAAAGTAGAAGAAACGTCCCCCTCTCCGCAAAGAGTAGTGTGGTCATGATTCCAAGAACAAAAGAAGTGCCTCGACATCCTTTTTGTGCACTTCTTCTGGGCAGAATGTCAGCGGACTTTGAGGGCGATCATATAACTGAGATAATTTTTCCTTCCATGCGCAGTGTCTTGGGAAGGCTGATTGCTTTTTATATAAGTACGATGAAACTGATAATGATAAAATGACATCCCCTTTGAATGGTGACCCTAAGATTTCTTTGTACAAAGATAAGCAACCAACTTAAAAACACTTTTTTTATTTTTTTTATTCACACTTGATGTTATGATATACAATGAATGCCTGGATTGCGAGTCGGATCTGGTTCAGCATTTTGCGGATACGGTTCGGATACGGATACAAAGTATATGCGGATGCGGTTCGGATACAGATACAATAATTTAAAAAGTTTGCGGATGCGGTTCGGATGCGGATACGAAGTCTGCGGATGCGGATCCGATCGGATGCGGATAATCAAACTTATCCGCGCAGGGCTCTAAATATAGAAGATTAACCCGTCACTCAAAAATCTTACAAAAGC
This sequence comes from Ixodes ricinus, assembly GCA_037355805.1. Classification (NCBI taxonomy): domain Eukaryota; kingdom Metazoa; phylum Arthropoda; class Arachnida; order Ixodida; family Ixodidae; genus Ixodes; species Ixodes ricinus. The sequence continues at coordinate 43,769 of JAZHYW010035278.1, read as the reverse complement.
AGCTTCCTCTCCTCCTCTTACGTGGTGGTCAAAAGCATGCAATGTGACGTCAGTGCAAGCCATGTATTATTTCTTCTTATTTTTTAATTTTTTTTCTTATTTTTCTTTTTTATTTGGCAAAGTTTGGGTGGATTTCTGCTCATGAGAGATTTGGCCTTTGTGAATTATCTTTTGATCCAAGTAACGTTATTTTCCGAAACGTTCGCATACTATCCCAACCACAAGCTTCTCAATCTCACGGAGTTAAAACTTTCTGCAATGCATAGTTTACCTACACGGGCCGAAAAACACTTTTTTGTTTTCTCGGAAACTCCCTTTACTTAAAAACTCTGTCCGTCTTTTTCTTTTTTTAATGTTTGGAAGTTTGGGGCAGGTGATGTTTCATAAAAAAAAAAATGATAATGGATTTTAGGACCATTTGAAGACATGAATGCTCATGCGACCGAAAAGCGCTCCGTATGCTCGAGTCTTTAGTGCGGTAGATCCCAGTGCGCATTGCTCTCCCGAAAGATACAAACAAAAGCGCTCGAAACCTACCAAGGGAATTGCGTGTATGATGATTATATAATGTCTTGCTTAAGCAATGACGGTTATTTAGTTAATGCACTTGGGTTTATAATAGAGCTACATAGGAAAAATCGGCCCTGGGCTATGCCGTGGAGAAGTAGAGATAACCCGTGGATAGTCTCAAGTAGGGTTCTGCAAACGAGACCGCTCAAGTTTACCGCATTAATGACGCAGTTTTGAAACTGTCGAATTGAGCCTGAGGACGTATAGTCGCACTCCGAAGTGAACTATCTTGTTAACCTCAACTTTTGAAATGCTCTACTTGGCCCTCGACGGATTGATTTCACAAAACTGAAACTGAAACTAGAGTGTAACAATGGGAACGCGTCTCCGACTGGTATGTTTACCGCGTCCAAGAAAAGTCGTCCCTCAATTTCCGCCTGATGACGTCATAGAAGAGTCGCTGTCGCCTTCCGCGATCCTGGTGGTGTCCCAGCAGAGGTGGTGGATGTAGCAGGCGCCTGTTCTGCTGCACGTCGCTCCCCAATGTGACAGTCCACGGAAGCTTCTACAGCCAGAAGTTGGGATGCATGACGACAGTGACACCCACGTTCGCTCGTGCTTTTCGCCAGCATTTCAACGCCCAACCGCCTGGATCGCGACATCCGACAGCATGACACTCCGGCTTCTGTGCCGTCATTTGTTGCCACTTCAGGACCACTTCTGATGAATGGACAGGGTAGGACTGGTAGAACCAGGTAGGACGCTAAACACACCAGTCGGAGACGCTTGGCTGCTTGACCAGCTTGACTTCGTTGTGCGCGCGATGTTCTTGAACATGTCTAGCGCTGTTCTGCACTTTGCGTAGACCGTTTGCATAGTACGTTTGACATTTGGAGCACGTTGAGTTCAGAGTTTACAGCGAGCAGCTAGTGCTCTGTGTTCCATCGGACTCGTACCCGTAAAGCCAACGGTGTGTTGCTATTCCATTTCCCCAGGAACCACGGACTAAGGAAAAGTGAAGTCGGATGATCGGCAGGGGTCGCTTTGATGTCTCCAATTCCACCATCGTGTGTTCTAGGCATTTCCCAGACGACCTGGTAAATATGAAGGCCACGTCCCGACTGAAAAGGTGCGCCTTTCCGACGCTGCGCAGCTCAGGGAGCGCCTACTGCTGAAAGCAGGAGGAGACCAGACCAGTGCGCAGTCGTCATCAAACGCGCACCAATATGCTGTTCACCACGTGTCTGTACATGTTCTATCATCACTGAACAAATTATGCACAGGGAAAGCCAAGTGACTTGAGCCTTTGATGCTGTCTGATCGATCCCATCAGCTCGTAGCATCGGCTGCGTCCGCACGTAAGGTGGAACGAAGTATACAAGCTTGTGGGGCCAATAACTTATTGAGGAAAACACCTTGCAGTGTTTGCTGCCTTTCTGTGCATGTGCTAGCATCGTCTGAATCAATTAACCGTAGTGAATGCAGCATGACTTCGAACTTTCCCAACATATTCAATGCAACATTGTCTCAGTTCAGAAAGTGCCAGAAGAGAAAACACCAATTTCAAGGAATAGAACTTCACTCAGTGAGGATTGTGCGGGAGTGCCCCCTTCCGACGTACGCCTGGGCGAATAAGTGAACAACACTTCTGTGCTGAAGGGAGGTAAACTGAGGGAACATATGTATCACAACTAATTTGTGTAGAGGGGGCCATCTGATTGCAGGAGCAGTGTTCAAATGATATTCATTATCTTGCTGTGACTGAGAGTGGGCAAGCTTGATATGCTTTTGCTTTGGGAGAGCTAATGATTGAAATAATTGACAATATAGTCAAAGTTTTTGGGTCACTGTTGAACTAGAGTATGGCTTCACCTGTTTCGGACATGGAGATAAGCTTGCTTTGTTTTCTCCGTTACAGAGACTCTCGATGCCCCTGCTGTTTCAGCGTGTGAGGACGCCAGTGGTCTGTCCTCTTCTGACAAGTACCTGGATCTGAGCCAAGCAACCATTATCGTGGTGAAGCAAGGCAAGCTCCTCTTGCAGCACAACTCATATATTGTAGAACCAGTTGCAGTGGGCATGCCGAACATTGAAGCTGAACGGATCTTGTTAAATTGTGGGGCTTTATACGAAAACGTGAAGTAAGGATTAGAAAGAAAAGGGGGTTTCCCCGTTCGACTATGGAACACCCACCACCACTCTTGTGCCCGTTACTAAAACACAGTAACAAAATAGTGTTGCTTGTCACCATGTCAAAACTTTACTCACGACTAAGATTCGTTACAATCCTGCAAATGCAATAAAGCACACTTACCATTACTTCTTAACTAGTTAATGTTACTTTTGCATTAGTTTAGAAATTTTTTCGAAATTCAGTATTATCACATTTTGCCAACGTTCCACGAATTGGCTGGCGACCTCCATGTGCAACCATTCGGATGAAGGAGTTAACGTTTTTATCTTAAAAGACTGGTTTTGGCAGAGATGTTACAGCGTGGCGTCTTTTTGTGTTATGTAAATACAGTCGAGCCCGGTTATATCACACTCAGGTATTTCGAATTATTGTTTATATCAAACAGTCCAGAAATCCCCTTGAAAATCATATGTAAAAGTATAGAAGCGTTATTTTTCTGTATCGAACTCCCATGGCCTCCCATGGCGGGGTCACTCGATATAGCGAACAAAGCACGGCCGCCGGTCGCGCTTCTTCCGCGGTCGGCTTGCGCCGGCGGCAGCTCGCGTTGTGGGCCTGGCAGACCGCCAAGCCAGCACACGGGTATACACTTTTCCAAGATACACTCGTCCTCAGGGGCAGCAAACCGCTTTCGAGCGCATTCACTGGGTTTGAGGCTAGACTCTCACCGGCATCCCTGTTAACCCTAACCGAGTGGACTGTGATTTCGATAGGCGCAGCCTGCGTAGGCGGAGTTTCAAACACTGCTGGCAGCTAAATTCTCGTCTTCTCCCGCTGTGTTTTGTGTTTAATGGTGCATGTATTTTCCCGAGATCATTAAAAAAGCATTGTACCACATTTGAAGAAAAAAAGAAGCAATAAAAAAAAACTATAAACTATTTTTGTTGGGTACGCGCGGGACAGAACAAATGTGACTGGAATGTATAGTTATAGTTTTTTGTTGTTTTCTTCACGATAAGTTTTGACGGCGCTCGCGCGATTCGCCGCATGTCAAACGACAAAGCGCTTAGCTGTCGAAAATAATTTACAACAGAAGATAGCCGAAAGGCATGCATTTTTCACGCTCACAAATAACGTGTACCGATGGGCAGGACACGAATATACAATTAAGCAAGTGTTAACATTCAAATAATATATTGTACGTACCACACGATGCAGCGTTATCTAAAAAGAATTTATTTGAGAAAGATCTCAAATAACACAGTCAGCAGTCGACGACAGTAACATCTTGACGATCGGACGGAATCCAAGATGACTTCGTTTTGGGGTACGTTTGGGGAAGAGCTTCCTTTTTCACAACAGCACCAAGTCAAAGGAACGAATGCGACTGACCCATTTCCCACCCCAACCCGGACAACTATTTTTGGAGATGACTGAGGATTCTACGCGGATTATCTCTGGGAGGGGGGAGAACAATGTTCACAAAATTGCGTCGAGGGCCGTTCAGCGTTTTTCACCTCCTTCGTTTCCCGTGAAAGCTTGAACGGCATACACCTACCAGCCTTATTTCTCACAATGGAAGATAACACAAAAAGAACACCAAGCACGCATTAAAAAAAATTATGTGGAATCTTTCAAGAGGGGCTAGAAAATGTTGAATGCAAAACCTCAAAAACGTAGGTAGAGAACCGCGCTGAGTGGGTCTTCACAGTCCAAGAGAGTGGCAGAAAAGTTCTGGCTGATAGAGGACGCGAGAGTCGCACCAGCCGCATCAGCATCAGCAACATGGCGCTTAACCCCAAATTACTATAAAAAAAAAAAAGTTTTTGTTAAGTTGAGTGTGTTGACAACAACTGTTGAGCCGCAGATAAGGCACTTTGAACGCCTTATCTTTGTTTACCTTTTTTCCTTTCGCCGTTTTTGCTTTGACCGTTTTTTCTCTTTTTTGCCTTTCTTTTTTTGCTGCCTGAATTAGTGAGGTTTTTTTTTCTTGCTTGCTTAAGTTTATTCTATGGAGGGAGAGTTCTTTCTTATTGTATCGGAAACCAGCAAGGAACCAAGATGACGGTGTGAACCAAACGCACGTCGAACCTTTAATGGTGGCTCGGGCGCTCGCGCCTCAAGTCCCTATATGGGGTGGCTGAGTTGCCAGACCATGTTGCTGGCTCTGCCGTTACACTTATGCGCCTAGCTTTTTCCGTTCTTTCATTTTCTTTAATTATTATTTTCGTGTTTTATTGCTGGCGCTCGATCACAAACACCGTCGCCGTGGTGTTTGTGATCTTTACCAACTAAGCTCTACTGTATGTAGCGGCTCTTAGAGGCTCTATTTGGCGAGGTCCGGTTTGTAGCGGCCTTTGGAATTAGCAGAGACGCGCGGAAATTTCAACTGGAGCTTAAGTTAACATATTTTTGTATATCAAATTATCGATATATTGAATTATTTTATTATCCCCTTTGAATTCGATATATCCGGGTTCGACTGTAGTTAGGGGAAATCAAAGTAATATCAGAGTCGTGAAAGGAAAAAAAAATGTTTTAAAGAAGACAGGAACAAGGTCAGTCTGGTTGACAGGCAATAGCGCCAGTGCAGGTGCAAATGGAAGAGAACAGGGGAAAGAAATCTAAAGAAAGGAAAAAGGAATGCAGCAATTATGCAGCATAGGGGACTATGGAATTACAGTAGGTATGAGATTGTTGAATAGTTGCTGAAAAGAAAAAAAAGTTTTTTTAAACAGCGTAATTGGGACAAGCATGTCAAAAAACAATTTTTCCGCAAGAAAAAAAAAGTTTTTACAGCAATATTTATTGCGTGAGAATGATTTTAGTTTTCAACTATTTAGTCCTTTTTAAATCGCCCGCAACAAGGTTGGTATTATACGGATGGCTGCTATACTTCTCATTCGCTAAGAGTTTGATTGACAGCTTAGATCTTGGTTGTTAAACCATTGTTATATGTTGTAATTTCCTTTTGAGCGGCATATTTTTACAATCACCGTAAAGTTCCGAAAGAACGCCCACCCAAAATGAAGAGATAAATGGTGAAAAACATGGGGTGAGCTATCTTTGGGGACGCCACAGCAAAACTTTATCAAAAACCGGCTACAAACTATGTGACGCGGAAACTGATACCGCAGATCGCGGACACCGCAAATTTGTGTTTCACGATGCGATAAACACTCGGGAACCCGCTACAAACTTGGCTGTCACAGGAACCAGTATCGCACGTGCAAATCGCGGACAGAAAGGCAGGAATTTGCTACAAACTCATATGTTATGGGAACAAATACCGCAGATCGCAAATGCAGCAAAATCATATTTCACGATGCAATATAGTACACGCAGGACCAACTCGCGTGGAATGGAGATCGCACACGCAGATCGCGGACAAAAACGCAGGAATCCGCTATAAACTCGCTTGTCTGACGTGCCGGTACTGCAAATTGCGCGGTTGATTCGATTCCCGTCGGACATTGCGTGTTGTCCGAAAAGAATGGGGGGGGGAGCGATATTTCGGAATTTTTATGTTACATATATTTATTTAGAAAAATGGGATGGGCGACGTCTCAGGGGCGGGCGTTCTCTCGAAACTTTACGGTAAAGAATAACCGATGTAATGAGAGTTATTATTCTTTACAAAAAGTATATAAGACGGGCACTTCCGTTTGGATTCATACCATAACAAACAAAAGCTTCGCCATTCTTTTCACGGCCACCGAAGTCTCTGCTCTCGCCTGGTCTCGCCTACCTCGACTAGTCGTTTCGTCTAAGTGAGTGTTTCGTGTTGACCCAATGCTTGAGTGAGACTTCCTGAAGTGAAGTAGTGTGTGTTTAGCAGCTGTCGCATGTGTTAGTGATAGGAAGCGACGCGGGGTTTTGGCTTTGATAACGCAGTTCGTTACTTCCGTTTCCTTCTTTTGCTTTCTTGGCGTGTTTTTTTTTCTTGCTCGCACGTGCAAATGCCGATTTTTTGCAGATGTTAGCTCCTGTAAAGCGGCACCGTTGCTCTGTGAAGTGCTGCCAGATGAGTGATCGCAACAGCGAGTCTTCCAGCAGCCATGTCGCCCTGAAAGATGACGAGCTCAATGCTATTTGGCTGGAGGCAATCGGACATTTGCATAGCAACAAACGTGCCCACGTATGTTCTCGTCATTTCACTCCGGAGGCCTTCGAGATTTGCACCGGGTGCACCAAACGTTCGCAACTGAGACACAGCTGTTTTGTAAAAAACCTGGCACAGCCATGTTATTGCGTAACAGCTGTTTTCAGAAGCCTTCGGATGTCTAAAATCTGTGTTAGCCAACAGACTTTTCTCAGCCCTCGGCTTCCGAACTATCTTACATGTATAGATTGTATGCGTAGTGTACTGGTCCCTTCCTACCTGTAAAGTGTCAACCTCCCACGACGAGTGGTATTCTCTCTAATGCCGATAACAGTGCAAATGCTCTGTTATCATAAATCTTAGCTTGTGATTGCGCCTTTGTAAATAATCTCATTCGTTTTGCTGGAGAGACACAAACGACAAGCATAACAAAACGTTTGCATATTCCACATTCTTTGCAAAAGCACTTCCCCAGTCACCTTGCGAAAAGCGCAAAACACGGAGTCCCCACCGTCCTGACTTCCGAGTCTTTTACCTGCTTTAGAGCAGTTTGTACCTGTTAGTAGGTATGCCTACTTAAACTGCAACTTGAAACTAGGGGCAGTGCCAGAGAGAAAGAGACAAGTTGGGAAAGCTTGCTCGCTCTCCCCAATTTCTAAACTCTCAAGTGATCGTACCATAATAAATGCATCAATGCCTCTTCCCAAGATAAAGGAAAAGCACTATGTTCACTGCGTAAAAAATGGTCTCACTTCATGCATCTGTGGGCAGGTAGGAAATCTTGCTCAAATTTATTCACACCGCATGATGAGCGCAACAAACTCGCACAAGATTTACAGAAAAATATCGGTGGTGACTTAAGTTTCCCTGAAATTCTGTATAACCGGTTGTTTGCAGCACCGAATCATCTACTCGAGCAGTGTGCGTCGTTGTGCGAACACGTCACTGTGCAAACCCAGTCCAACAACACGAAGCATAAAAACAGCAGATTTAGGACAACAATCCGGAGTCCATTGTTTAATTAGAACAATGTAATTTTGTTGAAAACGCCCCGCGGCTTTTACTTACGGTATGCGTTTGGAATCATCCACATTTTGAAACGGAACAAAGGAAGATTTATTATAAAGACGCTTGCTGCGTCCTGCGAGACCAGCTGGACCGGATCAGCTGACGACGATGGGACTGAACCCGTTGAACCTCAACTCCCCAACAACCAATTTGCGCTCCGTGTTAGTGTGCGTTTCTACCTCTGTAACAGCTCCGGGGTCGTCCTTGTTGTCGGGCTCTGTGGGAGCCAGGCGCTGACCAGGACATCAGGCAGAAGGAGCTCGGAAGCAGGGCCGCTCTTGACAACGGCTTACTTTACATTTGTACAAGGTCGAAAAACAGCATCAGAAGACAGGAGTCCCGAAGAAGTCCGCTTTTTTAACGGGACGCTCTTCCCTACATTTCCCGCGTAGGGATTTCGGCTAGCTATGTCAGCTCCTCCCCCACACACAGCGACACACCCCCCTCTCCACCACACACGCCACCAACACCATGCAGATTAGCGGTCCCAAAGACGTGTCCGCTTGTCACCCGAGGGGTCGGCGCGGCACGCATCCATGATTGCAGCGGCTTCCTCTTCTGAAGGGAAGGTAATTGGGTGCGGGGCGCCCGACAGGAGGGGTCCGCCTGGGAAGTGCAGGAAAGGATGCATTGACCTCGTGGGCCACTGTGGGATTCTTGGAAGGCCGAGTGGCTGGTCTTCTTCCCGCGTCGGCGGGTCTCTTGGAAAGTCGCTGACCAGCCCTTTCTTCTCGCCGCAGACGCATGTCCTTGGGCTTCCTGGAGCCCAATGGGTTCCTGGAACGTAGAAATGCCTGGACGTTTTCCCACGTCTGCTGGCTTCTTGGAAGGTCACTTGGACGCCTGTGCGTCTCCAAGACGGCGTTCATTACACCTCCAAGCGCCGCACCACACACCATGAACGTTTCAGCTCTTTGTCGCATCGCCGTGTTGCACCAAACAGAACGAGATCACTGAAGTCAATGCAGCGCTGCCGTTAACCTTGCCTTGTGGTTGCGCACTCGTGGACCCTGTGACTCCCTTCGCTTTCAAAGCACACACGACGATCACGAATGATACTTTCCGTCTTCCGGGGACATCACAGGGCCACTTCTCCGGTCACGCCTTCGCCTCATGCTCTCGCAAACCGCGGAGCTTCTCGTGTGCCATCAAACCAAAACAATGCCGGCACCATCTAGAACGTGCGTTATTCTCAGATGTTTTCCAACCAAACAAAAACAACGAAAGCAAACCGGCTCTAGCTTCCAGAGTACATCGGCGTTGCGCAGTGGCCAGATTTTCTTCGTCAGCTCTAACTTAAAGATGACCTACAGATGCAGCAACACTGGTACGGAGTTTTCAAATGGCGGCCAGCTTGGAGCGCCGTAAATTCTGAGGAGGTTGCATGGGAAGTGGCGGTACCTCCCCCCCCCTGATCTGGCGTATCTGCGACAAGACGCACCGTATGGCGAGACACTGCGTACGTCATTCAACTCCTCAGCCAAGTCAATCCAAAAGCAAATCCAAGAGCGATAGGCGGGGCATACTTCTCCGCGGGGGTCGAAAGAGCAGGAGTTTCAAATGTGTAAAGGTTGTGACTCCGACTAAATTAAATCCTGCAATGTACATATTGCTAAAAAAAATTAGGCTGTTTAAAAAAAAACTTTTTTTTCTTTGCAGTTACCCTTTAAAGGGGCACTCAAGCGGTTTTTGGGGAAGCTACTTTTTGGTACGATGGCGTTAAGGAAGTGTCAGTGAATGAGTATCTTCAGTTTTAGAAGGCAGAACCGCCTATTGATCACGCAGGATTAAAATACGTGCGGACTCTTTCCTGTACTTGCGAGGACCAATGAAATTATCGTACGTTTGAAAATTTTGGTGGCCTTTCTTTTCCCGCTGCGTTGGAAACAACCGCAGCGACAGACCAATCACAGGTCGAGGAGAACTGGTTGCGCGCGTTGCATGCCGGTCGTGCCGGTCGCGGGCCGGCTTCTTCTGTGCAAACATGGCATCGGTGGTGATCGTTGGCGTGGTCGGCGTGGTGGAAGCTTATCGTTCCGCGTAAAAGCGCTATCCTTGACTGTGAATTTTCGTCGTGTGTCGCTATAATAACCCAGCACGTATTAGAAGGGAAGATGCACCTACTCGTGCGGCGGTGTCGTGGCGGCACTCTCAAGACAGCAGAAACGCCCGTGCCGTCGTGTTTGTTTACTTCGACTACAGTGGTGCTTTCTAAGCATTTGTGTCCTCGAGCACCGCCCGGATTTCTTATTTGGCGCATTTCATGCGTATGCTCAAGTTCAAGGTATTACTGGCGCGTACCGTATAAAGGATGCGAATTTTCACGCGTTTTCATCACCGGAGAAAAGTGATTAGTGTTAGCAATCCTGAACGCTCGCAACGTCTATCTGATCACGAATTCATATTTCTACGTTGCTATATCGCTGCTAAGATTACATCGTCTTTTATAATCGTAGAAAAGGTGTGTGGCGATATTTGTAGTATTGGCAAAGTCTTGTATCAGAGTCGTGATCGTCCAAGACGGCTTACTGAATCTTTTTCTTTCATCCACTGTACCCTGCAAGCCTATCATGAAAAAAAAAAATAAAGCTTTAGGCTTTAGAAAACTGTATGTCTATATTCTGTTACAGCATTGAGTGGCAGTGCGTCCCCGTTTTAGAGGCGCCGCTGAAACAGCTGACAGCGGCGTAGAAGCGGTCGCCGTGCTGACGACCCGCTGCGCTTGTTGCAGGTGTGTGTACGCGCAGTGCAGAGCGGTCGTTGTGGTTGCAACGGACACAGTCGTAGGTAACGCGCTCGTTGCACATGTCTGAACCAGCCTCTTCCCGAGGCGAAACTCAACGTGGCGACATCGTTTGATATCACGTACCAGAGGTTACGCTGCGATGCCAAACGTTGGTTTGGTAACGACTTGCCCCAACCTCAAATCGAAGAACGCCCGAAAAGGCCTGCGTTTCGTCGTCCTCGGAACCCGAACACGACTCCGAAGCGCTGCTATCGTCCACATCGCACGTCGGAGTGGCGTCATAGGAAATCATCCCCAGGTCGGCTGTCTGCCGAAGAATTTCAACCTCTAACGGTCAGGTCCTCGAGTGAGATTCCGACAGCTCGAATGACAAAGAAGTTCAGCCGGTGCGGCTCCCTCGCGATCACTGCGCGACGGAACGTCGTCCAACGCCATTGGCCCGAGATCCTTTTGATAAGCGTGCGAGGACCAATGAGAGCGGTTTCGTTTTCGGATGGATCCGAGGTGGCGAGTTTGGCGGCCTTCAATTACATTTTTATTAAAGAAATATTCACCGTATGACTATATTTTTGGTTTTTAGGGATACTTAGGGCGTCTAGATTCAGTTGTCATCATCAAAACATGAACTCAAAAACCACTTGAGTGCCCTTTAAGGGCATATGGAAGGAGTCATGTTGCCGGGTGTTCTTTTAGCAATGTGGTAATCTGAGGTCTATAGATCTAGTGTTAGAGATAAACACGTGTGCGTAACGGCCCGTGTTATCCTTTTTTCCTTTTTTTGCGTGTTACTTTTATAGAGTTGAGATATAATGAAGTGATTTCAAATTCCCGTTAACTTCTCTATCGCCGGTCTTGATAGTAATAGTAAATCACATTCTTCTTTGCCACGGACAGGTAGCTCAGACACGCATCACGGACAATGTCACATCAATATATTCTCGACCTATACTTGCAGGTCAATCACCCTTACATTGTTTATACCGTCATGGAAAATGCCGCAAATCCTCAAATTGCTGCCTCGAAGAAAGGGGCTCCTATCAATGGAATCATCTCTTGGCAGCTGTTCTTTGCGCAGTGTTCTTATTCACGCAGGTGCCACATCATTGAATCACAATGCTGATTCTGAATCTCTGCCAATTGCAGTCAGCTGATCATCAAGTTACCCATCCCTCCCTAGCGAGCCCACCTCATCCAATTCACTTACTGGGACATTCATATGAGTGAAGATGGATGGATGAATGCTAACAGCTGTACCATTTTATAACGGGCGTTAGCTTGCATCACCTAGCCTAGAAACCAAAAGTATGATTTTTCCTCCCTCCAATTTCCATACTCTCTGTCTTTTTATAACTGTCATCAGGTGCTGTAGTATAGTGCTAGGATTACCTTTGGGGGGATGGGGAAAAAAAAAACAACTAAGAAACATTACCCCTTTCTTTTCCCCCTGCAAGGGAGTCGCCGATTTTCCTCTGGCCACACCTTGTGGGTGCCACCCCAACATTGTCCCCACTTGGACACAGGGTTGAGTCTTTGGAATGGAGCCACGCAAAGAGGGAGTCCCAATTTTCTCTCTTCCCGCCTGTCCCCAGCTGTGCTAGGTTTTCACATGTCCTTCAATTCTCCCTGGATAATTTCCGCCTGTCTTCTAATCTCGTCTTTGTTATTGCAATGCCGTTTTCATCCATTCCTCCATTCTCATCTGCAAACCCCAGCGGGAGGCGGTGGGAGTAAGCCCTGTGCACTCCCATATCATGTGTTCCATTGTCTCGTCTTTCCCTTCACATACGGTTACACTGCCTCTCCATTTCTTCATACTTTACGCTATATGTCCTACGTTATCATTACTCGGTGAGGCCAGGATGCAGCAGTGTTGCCTTTGCTTTTACTTTTTCTCACAGGCTGCATCTCTGAGGAGGAATACCAGTTTGTAATATCTCATTTTTTGTCAAAGTGAAGCGTAAATGTTCCCTGTTTCAAGGTATGTGCCTAAAATGTATGCATTAGCTAAAATCACAATAGCATGCATTTTTCTTCATTGTATCTAATTTGGTTACACTGGTTTTTGACATATATTAGGTGGTGGTTTTCTCAAATCTGTTTGGACACTCTGAGGCTAGTACTTTGGGATTTACCTGTTTTTTTAAAAAAGTTGTGAAACTTTTTTTCTCAAAGTTTTGAGTTATATTTGTACTTGGAGTGCTTGTCCTTTATTGTATAATGAACATTAATTCATTTGATCGTTTGGGTTCATTTACTAGCGTAAAATTGTAACTTCAGATTTTCTGAGGAAACTCTTTTTAGTTCTAAATACATCACTGTAAGCAACCAATAATAAACTTTTATTGTCTGCGCAAAACGGCGACGTAGACAGGACTTGATGGGAAAAGGCGTCAGATTTTACTCTAACAGTGGCACCATACTGACGTCGGGCAGAGAGGTCAATGGATCACATCTGACGTCTGGTATACTGCTCAGATATTTGTAAGATAGCCGACTCCATTGAGCTCTAGTGTCGCTTATTACACCGCTGTCAGCTAGGTTTCGAGTCTAACGCTGGCACTGTATGGTGTCTGCTACCCTATGTAGCGGTACAGAGGAGGTTTAAGGTAATTATTCCTCGCCTTATTGCCTCAAATGGCATGAGCGTTTTGGCGTGCGCATTCGTTTCCAGTGAGGACATGAACCATGCAAACAGTACGGCTTATCACCTTGCCTCCTCGCTGTCATCTCTCTTGTTTTGCACTCAGGAGATTTGGGACTGTCATCAACAGTTGAGACCTTGAGTTAGGCTTTAAGCAGAGCGTACCACTCACATCATGTGCATGCTCCAAGGCTTTTCCCGAAGATGCCTGTAGAGGGGCCAGATTTTGCGCGGCAGTAGATGTCGCAAAACGGACCAGAAGTCGAGGACAACCTTGCTTTCCGTCCAGCAAAGGTTGTGTATAGCACAAGCAGTGCCCTGTGTGGACGGCCCTTGACGTAGTTGGCCACTGTTGAGTGACTCATGCCGGTGTGACGTCTACAAAGAACCTCCTTGCATATCTTCTAGATGTAAAACTTAATCAATCTCTCCAGCTCAAACAAACTATCAAATTTTGCCTGGTGCCGAGCCATGCAGGCATTAGAGGAAATGAAGAAGCAGATAAGCTGGCCGCATCTGTAGATGTCTCCTTTGGCTTGTCCAACAAGGATTTCAAGCAACTCTTTAAGAATTCCATTTTTAGCTCGTGGCAGCTGGAATGGGATGTCGAAAAAGAAAACAAATTTCATGTCATCAAATCCCATCTTGGGAATATGAGAGGACTCCTTTCATGCAGACCATCATCCTGAACTTCCTTTGCCTCCTGAGAATTGGTCATTCTCGCTAGACACACCAATACCTCCTCCGTGGCGAGAATTCAAAGCTGTATGACCAGTGTAGGGAACTTCTGACTATCTTGCATATCTTGTGACATTGTAGCTTTTATCACAATCTACGTGGATTATGCTTTCCAGAGCTTTCTAGGAAGGTCTTTCAATGAAACGAAACTGCTCAGTTTCATTTCATTCATTCAACCGCATTTTAGATTATCTTAAGAAAATTGTCATTTCATGCCGGTTATATTTTCTAAAACTAATTAGGTACGTTGTTATTATATATTATTCTAAATTAGTCTCACTTGGCACAATATGCAGTCGTTTTGTCAATCTCAGCTTTAGTCACTTCATGCAGAAGGCGAAAAGATACCTGTGCTGTAACTGCATTATTTCTCTGCAAGATATGTTGTTTTTCCTGGCGCATGGTTAGCCAATGGCTATTCTTGAAATAATACACTTTTAGCATAGGATTGGGTGTTACAGAACACATCCTATGTGCCTATAAGCCAGTGTGCTGTTTACAAACAAGCTGGCATTTGCTGCACACCGCTGTGGGCATGACATGTGTGCAGAAACCAAGATTTGTAAGAAGTGAGGACATTCATTAAGTGAACCCACTTGATGAATGTCAAAGAATTCATTAGGGAGAGCGCCGGTACCTGTACTAGAATCGTGGAAAATCAATCGTATCAGCTGATCTATTTTTGCATCACATGAGGTGCCACCTTGAGGGGTACCCATTTAGGAGTACCTGGAGACACCCTTTTGTACGGAATTAAAGTTTCTCCATATGTTTTTTAGCTCCTGATTACTTTTAGGGTTATATATTTGTGAGAAGTATTTCTTGGATAGAGATTTGCATAATTAATTTGATGTATCTGTGTGTGTGACAAGTAAAGAACGCTATAGTGTTTTGTGCAAAGCTCTCTATATTCTTAATATAAAAGTTGTCACTTGTTAAAGCATTTCCAGTGAAGTGGTTCGTGCGACAAATAGGACTACAGGGTGATTCAGAGGCGCCAGGCTCTTTAACTCGACCGCAAAATTCGAATTTTCTTAACCTATCGCACTAAGATTTTGTGCAGCGTTGCCCACAAATGGTGCATTTTTTTTGTAAAATTTGCAAAGAGCGAACTTACCTGAGGAAAAAGTAAAGAAAGAAAAAGGCTTAGCTCCTATGGAAACACAGCGACACCACCGGTCTTCAAACAACACGGTGCCGTTTCGCACGGAGACAAGAGATGGCGCAAGCAGTCGCGACGTCAACTGCCGCCAACGAACGAACATACGGCGCCGAGAGCCGGCGTCTTTAGCAAAGAAGGAACTGCAGTTCCTTGTTGTTACCGCGCCTGTTTTTGTTTCTGCGACTGTTTCTGCCGCATGTGTTTCTGCCGCATTTGAGTCGAAAAGATTGTCTGCTAAACATGCCGGCTCTCGGCGCTGTATGCTGTCGTTCGTTGGTGAAGTTGGCATCGCGACCGCTTGCACCATCTCTGTCTCCCGTGTGAAACGGCGCTGTGTCGTTTGAAGACCGGTGGCGTCGCTGCGTTTCCATAGGAGCTAAGCCTTTTTCTTTCTTTACTTTTTCCTCAAGTAAGTTCGCTCTTTGCAAATTTTCCAAAAATAATGCACCATCTGGGGGCAACGCTGCACAAATCGTAGCGCGATCGGTTAAAAACCGAGATTTGCGGTCAATTTAAAGAGCCTAGCGTCTTTTTGAATCACCCAGTAGAAGTGTGTTGTTATTTTATTTGTATTTACAAATCTATTACTATGGGCTTTTTTTTGCAAACGCCGACCTCAAGGTTGCCGCATTGTTCCTGTGCACTGCATGAAAGTGTGCGCTACTTTCTAAAGGAGTCTATGATAGCCCCAAATGTCATTGGTGGTGCACGCAACAGAACATTGCTTGGCCGTTTTTTGAAGCCTTGCTTGGGAATGTTGAGTAAATGTTTGTTTCCAAACTTTTTTTTTATAAAAAAACAAAAAAATGCTTTTGTAAGTTTTTTTATCAGATGTAAAAATTGTAGTGTTGGGTGGTGTTGCATAAACTGAGTACTTTCCCTGTGAGCTTAAGGATTTCAAAATGCTAAAATATAAGGCAATCAATTTTCTGCTTTATCTGCGAAATTTGTATTTATTTATTATTTTGTTCATTTTTTAAATAAATTGTCTTTTTTTGCAGCTGTCGAGGCTCTAATACATCAGCTACTGTATATTGCTTCTTGCTAGAAAGTGCAGCCAAATGTAAAAACTGCTATTAAAATGTCCATGAAAAAAGTAACATTACTTTAAAAAAAATAATTCAGTATGTGTACCGTGAGAGCTTATTGAAGTTTTAACCTAACCCCTCTCAAGAATTGAGATTTCCTCAAATCAGGAGCATAAAGTAAAAAGGAACTTGTCCTGTTTGTTTTATTTGTGACCTTATTTTTCTTTTCTGATCTCTCGTGTGACTAATTCTTCTGCTACATTATGCTTTTGGTGTCCATGTCAGGCTGCCATGTTTTGGGTATTAAAAAACGGTCAAATGTTTACATCGCACCAGTGACAGTGCCTTCAATTTCTTCTCTTCTCAAACTTGCAGGTGGACTCTGGCAACCATTGCAAGATGCAGCAAATGGCACATTGCTGCTTTGCTTACAGGTTCCTTCCCGCTGGCCAACTCAACATTTGGGAACATGCATTCTCTGTGCAGTGTTCTTGCTTATATCTAGGCCGTATACTTTCCGGTGTTTATTCATGTCAAAAATCGGCGGATGTCTTATCGGTGTTTATTTCTTTCCAAAATACCGGTTCATCTCGGTGAATTGTCTCGTGCAGACGCTTCAAACGGCTGTTTATCGACAGAAAAATCTCGCATAGCAAACAAACAATCAAGAGAAGAAACGGTTCAACTTTTATTTACGAGCTGATACAAAATGTTCCTCATACTTCATTATTGTGATATATACTTTGTTTCAGCTTAAGCTAGAGACACATGTTTCGACCTAAAAAATTTAAAAGACACTTCAAACCACCCAACTAGGGTCCACAAAGAAGGAGGCCAACCTTCAACGGGGCAGCCTACACAAGGGGCACAATGAGGCCAAATGTTTGGGGACATAAACTAAAGGTCAAAGAAACCAGCACTGATAGAAAAAAACACACCTCGATTACTAAGAGACCTATGGAGACCTATGCTAACAATCATCCCAAACCACCATTAAAAAAAAAAGATTGTGTCTGACAAATGTCTACATACAACTTGCTCAGTAAAAAAAAAAAAAACACTGCCGCTTGTACAAAAATGTCCAAGAACCAGTATTTTTCGGTTTTAACCGATTCTATATTTTCGACACCGGCTGATGTTTATTAGTGCTTTACGGTTAAAACGGAAAGTATACAGCCTACATATATCATTCCAGCATCATTGAATCAAATGGAGTGTCTCCTACAGCATCAGTTGAATCCCAGTTATTTAGATGAGCACAAGCATTCGCCCTACTTTATCACATTCACCACCACCCCATTTGTGCAAACAAAACCAGTCTGATGTTGTTGTCTTGCACCGTTTGCTTTTGACTGGTGTTTGAGACTACAAGATGTCAGCAATGTGTGGTTTTTCAACTCCGTTCTTCCACTGGAAGGAGCGCTTGCATACTCGAATAGTGTGTGAGTTTACGTTGATTTGAGTGGCATTGACTCTGCAGTGGCATTTTGTAGGACATTACTTACAACGGACGGACAGTCACTACATGCTACCTCCACAGCAGCACAGCATTCACTGCTGCCTCCTATTTCATATGAGCTCCGAGGCCCAGAAGTTTGGTTCGCTTATTGTTGCCTATGCCTATTAGGATGCGAGATCAGCTGCTTGAATGAAAGATAATGTGTACATGAAAATGTTCTGCATGAATGGGCTATGCTCATATCCTTTTCATTATCCCAAAGTGTGATATCACTTTAACATAATAACAGCTTCTCCTAATACTTGAATCATTCTTATTTGTCAAGTTTGTTTGCTTTGTTCTGAAACAAACAGGTGTCAGTACACTTGTCTGTGTGTGCTAATTTCTGCTGAACGCAGTGCAGATTTGTCAAACTTGTCTAATGTTGACATTGAACATTCTTCGTCGTTGAATCTCTTTGTCTTGTTTCTCGGGTCTCCCCAACAGTGCCGGCCGAAGCAGCCTTCCAGGACGATAGGGACAGCGAGAGCGACTCCTCTTCCCCGAGAGCGAACTGGTTGAGTCGCAACCCACGACGCGGCCACGACATGGGGGCATGTACCACTGCGAGTTCTGCCCTTACTCCAGTCGTAATCTTTGTGAAGTCACCAGGTCACGAAAGGACACACACAGGAGAAAAGCCTTTCCGCTGCTCTGTCTGCGAGAGAGCATTTGCTCGAATGTGTCACTTACAGATGCACATAAGAACTCACACGGGTGAGAAACCATTCAGTTGCAAGGTTTGCCAGAAGGCGTTCGCCAGAGGTCCTGACCTCATGATTCACAAAAGAGTACATACTGGTGAAAGACTGTACCAGTGTGGCACGTGTGAGAAAAGATTTTCGAAAAGAGTTCACTTGTTATGTCATGAGAGAACCCACAGTGGGAAGCGGCCTTACAAGTGTGAAGCCTGTGGGAAAACGTTTACCCAGATAAGCAATTTAAGTAGGCATAGAAAAGTGCACAAGTGAGGGATCTGTTTGTTGTTCACCTAAGGTGAGAAACGGAGGCATATTCACAGTTCTAAACATTATGAGTTGCGGTTAGGCAACAGCCGTAGTTCTGCTATGTAGCATTTTTATTTTGTTTTGAATTGCCTTATTATAGCTGCCTTTACCTTCCTGAGTAAATATTTGCTTTAGGTCCAATGGAGCTACGTTCGACGCTTCATTTTGAGTGTATAAGAAAACCGAGTAGTTTTTTATGAGCTCAGAGATTTCAAAACTGCTCAGGTATGATGCAGTCAGTTTCCAACTTTATCTGTGAAAAGTGAAATTTATCTGTTTATTTCTTGTTTTGTTCAAACTGATGTATCACTTTTGTTATTCTTTGATTACTCTTATTCTTTTACAAGCTGTACTTTGCTTCTTGCTGGAAAATCTGCCAAATGTAAAGCTGCAATTAAAGTGTACATGAAAAAGAATTTAGTATTTGTATTGTGAGAACCGATTGAAATATAACCCCGCCACAACCTTTCTTAAAGGAGCTGTGCAACAACTTCAGTGCTTTGCTTATATAATTTTGGAGTTGGTGTCTCGACCTTTCTGAGTAAAGAACGAAACACCGCTTTTGCCTGCATGTCCCAGTTTTTATTTTAAAGTTGAACAAAGATTGAGGTTTTCGGCACCTCTCAACTCCTTCACCATCTTCCGAGTCACCGGCGCTATGCGACGTCAATGGGGGTCGCACGTGGTTCCTGTGAAGCTCTCTCCTCTAGAGCCATCAGTGAGCAGTGAGAACTCATCCGCTCGCGACCGCGTGACCACGTGCTGGTGGAGCGCGAACAAAATGGTGAAAGGAGGAAAGTTTCATCCGGGTCCGGCCATCCCCGTGTGGCTCTTCCCCCGGAGCAAGGGCTCTGTCTGCACCTGTCCCCCTCCGGCTTCTGGCGGCTGTTCGCTGTAACAGATAGAGCTGACGGTTTTGTGGACCTAGGATAGATGGCGCCACGAAAACTCCGTATAATGAAAATTTTTTTCTATGATACCAGGTTTTTGATTTATTTATATTTATGTTGGAATGATTATCGAGCAGGTATTTGCACGACTTTCTATCCTTTTACAAGTCCCCCATTGACGTCGTGCCACGTGGTTCTCATGGCCGCCGCTCGCGGGCTCGAAGGTCGAGGAATATTCTGATTTTTGCCTCGCGATTACCCGGCGGAATCGCAACATTTTGAAGGAAGGAGTGATGTTTTCTGCCCTTTGTGACAAGATAAACAATGTCAAAAGTAGAAGACGCCAATTCTTTCAGCGTCAAAATCGTTGCACATCTCGTTTAAGAATTATGATTTGCTTAAATCTAGAGCCTGAAGTAAACGGTGAACTTGATTATCCGATACAGAGTCTGGTCATATTAGTATTTTTTTCTGTTAAGCGGTCGAATTCTTGCATCACACGAGCGACAGTATCTTTACAATTTATTCTCTTCTCAACCCCCTCAGGGGGTGCCACACCTAGGTAAACATATAAAATGGCAGAGAAAAATACAAGGACAAGAAGTAAGCTGGTTAAGGGCCTAACACCTTAGGTGCTAGGTGCCTGGTGAGTGGTGTCTCCACGAACCCCGAGCCATGTGGGTTCACCTACCCATGCCTGGCTGTATGTGGATTAACCCGTATCCAGGGAAAAGAGGATCTTGGTGGTTGAGCTGAGCCGGGTTAGTTTGGACCCTTCAGGGGCCAATTTTTCCGCTAAATATATTGGGGAAATTTCCGCTAAATTTAGAGGGGAAATTTTTTCGCTAAGTTTAGAGGGATATGCTTCTGGTAAATTTAGCAAGGAATTTTCACGCTAAATTTAGTGGAAAAATTTTTCCGCCATATTTATTGGGAAAATTTTCCCATAATGCAGCGTGTAGGATTGCTGCTCCGCTTGCATTATTCCCATAATGCAATGCACGCTGGTTACGCCGACGCTGATGGCGACGCCGCTCATGCCGGAAACAAGTGCCTAAGAGCTGCGCTCTAAAAATTAGATTAGGGCCTGTAAACTGTTTTCATGTTCTCAAAATGTGTGCCACTGCTATACTGTTCCATACAAAGCACATCAAGTAATAATATAAAGGCTCTGCTGCGAGAGTGGCTACACCTGAAATCTCATTTGTTTTATAGCATGCACAGGTAAGACACTAGACTTAGTTGTGTGCTTGTGCAAGTAGCTTTGCCAGCATCACGTATTATGTACGAAACAGAGTATATACTTTCAGAAAACAAATAAAGCCATTGAACCTTTCTACTGATTGTGTTTGTTCATTAGTAAAGAGATGAGACATCCTTGACGAATTTATTTGAGCCGCCTAGCACACCAAAATAAATATTGGCATTTCTTGGAAATTGTAATCAACAAAATATTTCCATGGAAAGGCACACCACGAACAGCTTTAGTGTGAGGGTAGAGCTTTATCTGCAGCGACAATACTGAAGCCTATTATACCACCGTCACTAGCACATCATGCAGAGTCACTCCATGGCTTGCAGTCATTGATGAAGCAAGAAAGGATTGTCAATGAGTGGACTAGATATGCGAGTCAAAATGAGACTGTGTCTTGACATTCTTCACGATAGCTGAATGATCACCATCCATTGGAGTGTGTTTCTGGATGTCAACAGCCCATTTGGGATCTAGAAGTGATGAATGATCTTGGAAAATCAGAAAATTTGTCACTTGCACCTGGCTTTTGTTTGACCTAGTCTGCTGAGCGAACAAAACAAATACATACATGTTAGTCATTGTTTACTCCCTGTGCCCATTCCATGGGGCGCTCATTAGATGGGCTTGGGATAGGCTTTGACAGTGCGCAATCTCTGAATTATTAGCTCGGTCTGGTTCGAAGATGCACTGCACGACACAGTTTGCAGAAAAAGGCATCGGCACTTATTTGGCTATTCACTTGTACTGGTTGATGTGAAACGCCAACTTCGTGCTGTCCGAGTTGGTTCACTATAATACTACAAAAAAACATTCAAGTTCCATTCTTAAAAAAAAAAAAGTGATTGCGTTTTTGCGGTAAGTTTTTGAGGTTTGCGCCTTTCCAGGGGCGGATCCAGAACTCCGTTTTGGGAGGGGCGGAAAATGTTTAAGGATACTATTCTCCTATTCTTTCTTGTGCAAGGGGGGTCCACCCATGTCAAATTGCCCTCCGAGAAGGGGGAGGGAGGAGGGTCGACTTGGTTTGGGGGCGGCGCCCCCCGTCGCCCCCCTTGGATCCGCCACTGCGCCTTTCTAGTGCCATGATTACAACCGTGGACTGCAACTACTATATCAAATACGATATTTTACTATACTGTGTCTCACCCACACCGTGGTCTCACCTGAGCGTGAATGAAGCAAAAGTTATGAACAGCGAGGATGCGAACAGCGCTACACTGCGTGAACACATGCATGGCAGCTATGATCAAAGCTAGGACTCAGTCCATCTTAGATCGCATTTCAAGGTGTATGAAAACAAAATGTTTACACTTTTTTTTGTTTGTTTATATACTGGTCTATGTTGTGCCGGATGCCCAGAAACACTAGCCTACCGGAAAATACCGAGCAAGCGCCCACTCAAAATTTGAAAATAATCGCGAAAAATAGGGGGTGGGCGAATGTGAGGTCATCAGTTTTACATATACAGGGTGTTTCACGAAAGGTGGAAAAATTCGATATTGCAAAAACTATGCATCGCACCAAAAAAGGCTTGTGTTTTGGTCCTTTTGGCCAGGGGCCTATTTAGGAAAATTATTAAGGTTCGGCAGAATTAAGTTGTTTATTATTTTCGCGTACAGTCTCGATTGGCCTTCATGCCAGCAGGAAGATTCAGGACATCCGTAGTGCGTGTGACATGCATTTGACACTTCTCCTGGGAGATGATTTCGAGCACCGCCGTGAGTACCTCTAAGGGAGCAGCACAACCCTGTTTGACCGGCTATGGGGTGTGAAGTGCAGGCATACATTGGACAGTATCGTAAATCCGTGGTAATGGGGATCAGAAATCGTAGTTTCGAACTGATCTACTGTGGGAGCCCCGGCACTCTCTTGTCATAAGAGGACCGATGTAGAAAGAGTAGTAAGGGAAACGCAACAATTCAAAACAATTAAAAAAAATGTTTTTTTTTCGGTTTTGTTGTTTTTTGACAAGTAACCATGTGAGCTCCAGGACCTTACTGTCCGTGATCTGTGCAAAACCCTGCTATTTTTGGGGTTCTTTATTTGTGGGGTGTTTTACAATTTCTGTTTCCCAACGCTGTACTGGCCCGATGGCCGTTCGGGATTTGGGGGTGTTCGTTGGAGAGTACGTGTCTCTCGTATCAGAAGTGAGAACGATATGTTTAGAATTGAGAGGAGAATAATCCTTGTGTTCAAATTTAAAGCAGGATGGGTGTTGCCTTAGCGTGACGACCTTGCTGTAAGGTTGTCCTCATTCTTACATTGTGTCATGGACGTTGTTGCGCTTGTTGGTCGTAACGATCTTGAGTTCGAGACAACATAAGGAGGTGGACTAAATAAGCGAGTGGGCTGAGTTTGAGACGTCGTCCTGTCTATTTTTATTTTGCTTTTTCTACGTATTTAAGCCCGTCTTCTATCACAGTTTCAGATTAATTCAACATGGGAGCCCGTCTTTTTGACCAACGTAGAAGTTTGGGGAAGGCACTCACTTGATCGAATGACGCGTTTGAGCGAACGCCCACGTTTAACCGAATGACACTTTAGCGAATAGTCTGACGCCGCGAAGCGGCGTCCCACGTAGCACGAGAACGTTCTTAAGAACATTCCGGGAATTTTCAAAAGAACATTGGCAACATTCTTGGAATGTTGCAGATTTACGTAAGAACATTCAATCAACGTTGTCAGAATGTGGCGCAGGCACTTATCGCTACATTCGGGAATGTTTTCAAAGGGATATTCTTAGAACGTTCTGAGAACGACATAGAACATTACCAGGACATTTAATCAACATTGAAACATCCTAACAAGGTTCTAAGAACATTCTCAGAATATCCAAAGAACTTTTCGAACATTCTTGGAATGTTGCAAATTTACGTAAGAACATTCTATCAACGTTGTCAGAATGTGGCACAGGCACTTATCGCTACATTCGGGGATGTTTTCTGAGGATATTCTTACAACGTTCTGAGAATGACAGAACATTCAATAAACATTCTCAGAACATCCAAAGAACTTCTGCAACATTCTCTGAGGAATATTTACAAAGATTCCACGATAACGGCTTGCTTAGGCTACAGCCCCATTGAGCCGTACTACATATATGGATGTAATAAAGCTCCTCAGAGGGCGATTGATATTTTTAATCGAAATATATTTTTTAGATGCCGAGCATCTCTTGCTCGGGTCTATGTCCCGCGGCCTTGTAGTTCGCACTCACGTGACTACGCAGGCGCAACTCTCCTCCTTCCCTCTATCCAACAGCTGCGCGTTACTCTCTCTGCTCGCTCTCTCTAGCAGCTGCGTGCACTGCGCGTGCGTTCGCCTCTACTCACACCGCGCGCGCACGCGCAACTCTCCTCCTCTAGTCTCTTCTCCTTCAAGTGTGAAAAAAAATAAATAAACGGCGAGCGGCGAGCGTTCCAAGTTTCTCTGCCGCGAGCTGCGACGAAGGCTCGCGTAGGGAGTGACGCTAGGGCAGTCGGTGCGCGCCATCTCTCGACGTCAGCACGCAACTGACTCTTTCCTCGGAACCAACACGATGCTCCGCATCACCCCGTGGTTCCCTTCGGGAAGATGGTGTTTTTGCAGGCCTTGCACAAGCTGGCCGCTTTCCCAGCACACCAGCCTGAGTATGTACTATTACGACAGTTCACTCCTACTTATCAAAACGTGCAGCATAGATAACCGATTACTTACTCCGTGCCTAAGAACAGATAACCATACATCCCACTCTCAAGCGGGACATACATTTTTTGAAGTATTGAAACCGAGATGCTAAAAATCGGGTCTATTCAAAACTGGCCTCTACATACGCAGTGAGTGCCAAGTTCATTATCAAGTTTTGAAAACCATTGCTTTTCTCCTACAGCTTATATCACATTCCTCGGTAGACTGGTGTGAAGATAAAACTGATCCCTTATGCTAAGTTTCCAAAAACTTCACTTAATTTGCATATTTTTGGCACAAAGTGGCATAAGTGGATGGTGTTTCGAACCACAGGTTGCGTGAAAGCTCCGTAAAGTTGGCTTCACCTGCGAAAATACTAGGAATGTTCGCAAGCGAAACGTTCCAAGAATGTTGCACTTAGAATGTTCGAAGGGATCGTTCCGAGAACATTGTGCATACGAATGTTCGCCAACAAACGTTCCTAGAATGTTGAGCAGCTTACCTTGTAAGGAATGTTCGCATACGAACGTTCCTAGAACGTTCCGAATGGTGGTTTCCACGTTTCTTCAACATTCAGAACAATTCAGGGAATGTTCGCACGACATTGGATGCTACGTGGAGTTTTCGGGTGGGCCAAATCGGTTCACATTTTTGTAATGAGCCGACGAAGACTGTCGCCGCGAAGCGGCGTAAGCGCAGCCGACGGATGGGTTAACGCGCGCCCCGTTATTCGCTAAAACGTTCATTCGCTCAAACGTCGCTGTTCGCTAAAATGTCATTCGCTCATGTGATATGGACCCAAGTTTGGGGTAGTTGGTATTTCATGATTAAAAATTAAAACGGCGCAAGGACACGGACCAGAACAAGAAGGTAGACGAACAAGGCGCTGACTTGGAGGAGGGGGGGGGGGGGGGGAAGACAAGACTTGTGCAGTGAAAGAAGGTGAGGTCTTCTGATTGTCGCTACGTGGCCCAAGGAATGCCACTTGTCATGACAAACAAAATACAATACATGGACGTCCACGTGCTACTTAGCCACGGTCATGCGCTGTCACTGTGTCTAAAAAGCAACATTCTCTTATCGGATAAAGATAATAATAATAATTGGGGTTGTGGGGATATTTATACAGCGTGTAGTTGGTCTGCCATTTAAAGTTGCGACGAGTCACTCGCTGTAGATGAGCAATTTAGCCAGTGCGGTACAACCGCTAGCTGGGGTCTTTAACGTGCACCACGCGGTAGTGATACGACCACACGCCGGTACGATGCTCATCCATCGACGCAGGCTCCGGATAAAGATAGTGAAGGAGCGAATAAACTTCAGTTGTAAGTAAGCCTCGCTGGTTCGTCTACCTTCTTGTTCGTGTCCGTGTCCTTCCGCTGTTTTAATTTTTAACCGTCCTTTTTTGCTTCTTTACATTTATTTCGTTGTGCGACTCGATGTTCGTGCGTTTGACGCATTTCCCGAAAACGAAAGTGGAACTGATGGAACTACCCTCATAATTTCCACTTTATGTAGAAACTAACGTTTCCTCTCTTCTCAACTTTTTTAAGCTTTGAGAAGAGTAAGAACTTAAATGATTAGCCCAGTAAAACTAAATTCTAATCGAGCTCTTTACAAGTGCCAAACCTGAACAATCCAATCCAGGATTTCAAGCCGTAGCCGCGGCCACCCAGCCGCCGTGGATACCGTTGTTGTGGATGTCGTAATTCAGGAATGTGTTCGACCGTTCTTGCTGCTTTAGTTAAACTGTGAAGTAGAACGTCGCTGAGGCAGAACAACGGGATAGAACGTGCTCAGCAGTGGGCTTCAGGAACCTATGAACATGCGTCCGTCATATGCGTACACGTGAGGGTAGATCGGCACCGGTCAAGACCCTTCGTGCGTTGTAGCGCGTTCCTTACCACGAGGCAGCTTGTGCCCTGTGTTTCTCCTGAGTTTTCGCCAGTCGTACTTCCACTGAGGACATCGTAGCTACCTGCAAAGTGCAATAGGAATTCCTGCGTCTTGACATGTGGGGCCTTTCAATCCGACGGTCTGTCGCTCTTTCCCTCGAACCTAGGTTAGAGGATTCGGATGGTCCAGCAGGGATCGCTCTAATAGCTCTTCGATTTCTGCAGCGGTGTGCTTCTAGACATTTCCCAGAACACCTGAGAAGAGAGTAAGGCCAAGCCCCGACTGACAAAAGGACGCCTTTCCGACGCCGCAGCTCCAAGGAGCGTCAACTAGCTAGCGCTGAACAAAACGACTGCTGCAGTCGTGACGGTAGGTGGTCTTTGGTGATCGCGGCTTGCCGGTTTATCCAGTCACCTGAAGTCACACTGTTGCGACGTTAGAAGCGCAACGGTAGTGGGCAAGCTGGACACTGAATCAGAGCGAGGACTCGAAAGGTCTTGAGCTATGAGATACCGCGTCGAAACTAATGTCTGACATGTCGTTGGGCTGTAGCAGTTCCGCCATGTGATGGAGAACTGGGGTGGTTGCGCTGGTCGTGGCTTTCAGAACTGAAACAGATCGATGCTCGCTTCATCCGCAGGCCGCTCTGCTGCCATCCGAGTCCTAAGAGTGCGATGATGGATAATGGTGATGTGGCAAACTTTTATGAACTTTCGATGGGTGATAATCTCTAGCTTAATAGTGACAGATGGGCCAGTTGGTACGGAGTTGCAATGGACATCATTGTTTTGTCAGTCAAACAGGCCGCTTCAGGACTGGAGTCAGTGCAACGTGCTCGTGCTGTTTTCCCAACGGCGCCTGCAGAGATACTTGATACTCAGATGACAGGAAGCCTCTGTTCCAAGGACTGCAGTGAGTGTCCTTTACCATGTTGCACTTGGAGGAGAAGACAAGACTTGTGCACTGAAAGAAGGTGAGCTCTTCTGATTGTCTCTGCATGTGCCCAAGGAATGTCTCTTGTCATGACAAAGTGTGAGCAGAAGTCATATTTCCTTCTTTTCATGAAGCTACAGTTGACTGCAGGAAACAATACCCCATATTGCTGTGTATAATTAAACGATTTTAGACGTAGAAATCCATTGCAGGTTCAGTTCGACAGGAAAAGGAACTCCGATATGCATGTATTTTTGTTTTTTCTAAACATCCTTTTTTTTTTTTTACTATGGGCTTGAAATAATTCTACAAGATGTTATAAGAGAACGTCTCGCTTAGTGAATAAATTTTATCTCACATATACTGCAATACGTTCAGTCTATCCGGGTCATTCAAGTGAAGGTCCAGGCTCTTTAAATCGACCGCAAAATTCGGTTTCTTAACTCTATCGCGCTACGACTTTGTGCAGCGTTGCCCACAGATGGTGCATTTTTTTTGTAAAATTTGCAAAGAGCGAACTTACCTGAGGAAAAAGTAAAGAAAGAAAAGGCTTAGCTCTATGGAAACGCAGCGACGCCACCGGTCTTCAAACAACACGGCGCCGTTTCGCACGGGAGACAAGAGATGGCGCAAGCGGTCGCGACGCCAACTGCCGCCAACGAACGAGCACACGACGCCGAGAGCCGGCGTGTTTAGCAGACAAGGAGCTGCAGTTCCTTGTTACCGCGCCTGTTTTTGTTTCTGCGACTGTCGCCGCCTGCGGAACGCGCGCCGCTTTTGAGTCGAAAAGATCGTCTGCTAAAGATGCTGGCTCTCGGCGCCGTATGCTCGTTCGTTGGCGCAGAGCTCTGCGTTGGCGGCGTTCGTTGCGCCATCTCTTGTCTCCCGTGCGAAACGGCGCCGTGTTGTTTGAAGACCGGTGGCGTCGCTGCGTTTCCATAGGAGCTAAGCCTTTTTCTTTCTTTACTTTTTCCTCAGGTAAGTTCGCTCTTTGCAAATTTTACAAAAAAAATGCACCATCTGTGGGCAACGCTGCACAAAGTCGTAGCGCGATAGGTTAAGAAACCGAATTTTGCGGTCGATTTAAAGAGCCTGGCCTCCCCTTGAATCACCCAGTACATCAAGAAATAGATGCAGATTGGAAGTGTTTTTGAGGCTGCCGGATAAATACATGGCTTGCAGCGACGTCGCAACAGCTGCCGTTGTGGTGGCGTTTGCCGACGTGCGCGTACCTTCCCAACATCCACTTCTACACCATTTGTTTTTCTCAGCAAGAACAAATTATGACCACCAGCACGGGGTAGATGACGTTACGTCCAAGCCATGTATGCTGCCTGTACTTTCTATGTTGTTGTTAGGCTGCTCGAGTGCTGCAGTGCAGTCAGCCCACTCCAACGCAAATGTGAGAACCAGCCTTAAAATGTAAGTTATTGTTAATTGCCTCACCAACTTGGCCACTTCTGTGCTGTTGTCACTCGATTATTAATAGTGTCATGCACAATATTTACATTCAAAGAAAATTAATCCAAGCCAACGTTTGATAATCTTCTCCTTTAGGACTTCACTCCTATGTGTTATTTTCATTCCTTCTGTTTTACTTTATGTAACTAATTTTTTGCCATTGTTTCTTTCTTTTTTTTGTTAATGGGGGCTGGAAATTACTGTGCTTGACTTAAATGCAGCATAATGTGGCAAGAGAAACTAAGCGAAGAGGCGCACGGGAAAACCTGTAGAATCTCTCCCTGTTCCTTCCGCTATCTTGGACTTACCGCACTGCCACCGTAGGGGCGCTGGAGTTGCGAATGGTAGAGTGTTTATTACTCCGCTGCACTTGAGGGGAGGAAGATAAGGCTTGTACAGTAAAAGCAGATGATTCCTTGTGATTATCATTACATGACACAGAATTATATTTTTGTCAGGCAGTGATGGAAGTGTTGCGCCCTTTGCACCAAATTGCACCAGAAGTGAAAGTCTTCACATCTTGCAACAAAATTCCATTTTTGCTAACAATTGCACCGCACCTGTACAAGCCTAAACAAAAGAAAAAATATTTATTAGTGCTGAACGACGAAAATAATCCCTGGAGAAGGGGAACAAGAGGGAGAAAGGACAAACACAAATCTCCAAACACAACTAGGTGAATGGTGCGTCGACTGAAAAAATCCGCCTGGTCCGGGTATTAGACCCGGACCTCTCCATTACAGGTGGAGCGCTCTACCAACTGAGCTAACCAGGGTTAGACGTCAGTAGAGCAAACGGGTTTTATCAGCTGCCACCCGTCTAACACTCAATAAGGATGAAGCTTACACTAAGTTAGGATTATAACGCAATTAAATGGAAAGGTGCAAGCGAGCTGGACAAGAATGACTTTAATTGCTAAGGTAATGGTAACTGCTCGAGACTTCTGCATATTCAGAACGGTTTTTACTCACCACATAATCTGTATTTTCATCTTAGGTCAAAGTGCAGCCTGGCGGCTCAGAAACACATACAACCACAAGCACACATAGTAAAAGCGCAAGTCCGCGCAATTCGCTGCACTTGATCCCTTTGGAACAATAAAATAATATGTACAGAAAGACGATTAAGGCCATGATGTGCTTCACACAGCAGGCGCTGTTTGTCAGATCCCATCTGGACCCGACTGATCGATTTGCACCTTGACTTAAGGAGAACGCAGAAACATGGATTGCGAAGCCAACTGGACTGGCCCCATACTATTGCTTTGATATTCTAGACGATGTTGGCAATGACAGGTGCCTTTAAAAGTCGACTGAAATTTGGAAAGAGTGCCATGGCGGTTACTGTGATAAGGCAAAACCAGGGTCTTTTACTCCTGATGATATCACTTGATTATCATGTCTGCCACATGCTTCATGCCGTGGCTACAGTGAACCATGGCACTTGTGCCAGCTCTGATCAACCTTTGCCTCACACCAGCAAGCGCATGTCAGACTTCTGCGCTGCAGGTATTCTAGGACAGCAGCCGACATTGGGGAGCAATGATAATAATCCCTGGAGAAGGGGCGACAGGGGGACAAAGGACAAACACAAATCTCCAAGCTGATGTTGTCCTTTGCCCCTTGTTCCCCATCTCCGAGGGATTATTCTTGTTATTCTTGTCAGCACTCTTGCACCTTTGCATTAATTGCATTGTCATCATGGGAAGTGCCTAGGTTAGCCCAACTTGGTTGTAAATTTTGCATAGTACTATTTCAGGCCCACCTTCTTTGGTCTTGATTTTTATTTAACCTCAAACTTAGAACAGTAGTGCCCCCAAAAAAGAAGTGGGTCTCTGTTAGAACAACTACAGCTGTCCAAAGTTCTGAATGCATGCAGTTGATTCAACATGGCTTTGACTCAACTCCCCTGGACTTCAGCACTGCTGAAGCGCAGTGCTCACTTTTAGAACTCCAAGTGTTCATTTCTCATAATATTTGTAGGTGGTTGTTTTTGCCAGTTTATTTTGTTAGAATCTGGAACTTAGTATGTTCATAAATGTTGGGGAAACATTTTTATTGATGGAGCATTTTAAGCAGATGGAGTTGGTTTTCTTTGACGGCACCCTGCAAATGTCATATTTAGAGGCTAAATAAACTACCGAGTCTAAGAAAGAGGGATAGAGGGCCTTCGTCTCAACTGGAAGTACAAGGTGCTTCATGATTAATTTCCTCAACCATTCTTTAGCTACCCGAATTTAGACGGAACTACCCTGACCATACTATTGTTTCTAAAAAAGAAGGCCATGTGGTCTTTTTACATCCTATGAATTCCTATTACAAAAGTTAATAGGCAGAGGCAGCTTGAAAGACAAACCACCATTGATTGAAAATTCTGGCCAGGTTCCTGCAAGCAACTGCAGCGTCTCCTAAAAAAAAAAAAATAGCTCCTTTGCGCAACACACTCCCGGGCAAGTGGGGAACATGTACAGATATCTCTGGCAGTGCAACTACTTCATGGCAAGAAAGTAATCTGACTGATGTGGAAACACACACCAAGACAGTTTTTTTTCCTGGCCTTGAGCTATTGCGTTCCATGTTTATTGCATCATGGCAGCTGAAATGACTAAACTTTTTTTTTTCCACATTTTTCTTATTTGAGGCATTTATTGCATTATTTAGGAATACAGTGATTCATTTTGACTTGCCTAAAATAGGTTGCCCAAACATGCGCCATGGACGATTGTGCATGCATTTAATAAATTTTTAACCTATGTATCCAGGTTAATATCCGACATTGGCCTCTTTTCTTAAAGAAAATGTTGCATTGCAGCCTCAAGCAAGCGTGGGCTCCCCTAAAGGGTCTACCGAAAGGCAAAAAGAAAAAGTTCTTTAAACTGTCGTGTTCTGACATGCGCAATCTCAGAAAATAAATTGCACGCTAAAACAAACAAAAGTTTTAAGCTAATATTGATGGTGCATGAGCCTGATGCGTATTTAGTTGGTAGTCGAATCTCCTTTCCACTTGTTTTCTCTCTCGGCATTTCGGGCGCCCGTAGGAGAGGTGGATCGGCTCCGGCCTCGTGTTGAGAGTGGAGAGTGCTTATGACCATCTCGTTGAGGTGGAAAGAGGTTGCATGACCGATTCCGTGACGTCATGTACTTTGCGCACAGAATTTAGAATAAATCTTGCGTCATCAGTTTTGCTTTAATTTTTTTTTCCAACGCAAAGCTGTTTATTGGGATCACTAGTCCCAACCAGATTGTTTAAAGAAAAATCTTCTCTTTTCTTTCTTTTTAGTGGCCCTTTAAATGTGCCAACTCTTGGCAGCTGTTAGCTGTACTATCGTGAATATAGTTTGCATTTGTTGTTAAAGATGGCCTCCCCTGCGAATTATATTTTTTGTGTCATATTGCCGTGTAACAAACTAATCCTGAGCTTTCTTTGCACCCGAGGATCTTTTAAACCATGCGTGGTCCTGCCAGCCTTGGTGAAGCAAGTCGCCGTCCAGCCCTGCCGATGCAACCCGTGGCAGCTGCCCTGCTTTGCCCCGGGTGGCCGGCTCCGTAGCTCCCACTGCCGGCACAGACGACGCAGTCCTCCGATAGAAGGGCTCTAGCAACTGAAGCCTGGTTCTGATAAGCCTTTCTTAACAGACTCTACATTTGCTCAGTTGACACATGTAAGGTGCAAAGATACCTGTGCTCTAAATGCAATTCTAGACACGGCAAACATTTGTTTTGAGTGTATGATGAGCCATTGGCTTTCCTCAGACTGAAGAGACGTCTTAGCAGAGGATGGGATTGGCAGGCTATATCAGCTTAGGCTGCCGATACAGTGCTTGTAAGGCATGGAGAAACCTAGACTCTGATAGACCTCTCTGCGGTATGGAGCCTCTCTTGGCCACCGTCATATTGCAACTCTCAGCGATCATGGGAAGCGCCTTTTAAAAATCATGGCGGTGAACTCGGGTCACCACTCAAGCGTCTCGGAGGCTGAGCTTGCTGCCCGCAGCAGCACCATCAGTTCGTTGGAGGCACATGACAGACAGGCTCTACGCCCAAGAATTTTGTCTGTCCATGCGTTTTCCCGCCAATGTATCGGGAAATTAAATTTGTGTTTAGTTTGCAGCTTAAGCGAATGGATGTCATGTGACTTGACGTCCTGTGATCGATGCACGCAATTCAGTTTTTCAGCTAAAAGATGGCGGTCACGCTGAACTGATATCGCATGACCTATACATCACTCCAGTACCTTCGGCAAATTTAAGCAGAAAAATGGATGGCTACGTGACCTCTACACCTATTTACTTTCTCTGCTAAATTCTAGTGGAAAAATTGAAAGGCACGTCGCCTATGGCACAAATTGCCCAGTTTCCTCACCAAATGAAAGTGGCAAAATCAACTGCCAGCAGAATACTTTCCTTGTGTTCTACCTTGGTTTCGTCATAGCCTCAACTGCATTTCTTTTACATTCTAGTAATTCGTGGTCAGGCTTTTCTTGGGAACGTAAAACATGCCTGCCGGCTCAAGGACAGGCTCTCGGAGAGTGGTGATGCTTATCGACAGCCATCTGTTAAAGAGGCCCTGCAGCGACCTTTTATGCTGTTTTTTATTTCCACCGAACCTGTATAATGAGCACACTGTACGTAATAACTTAGTGAACTTTTACTTTTCTGAAATTCGCTTTATTTTTAAAAAGTTAAAGGCTGATTAAAATTATACCAACAAGCAAAAATAACCTCCTTCATGACGTCCTGTCCGTCCTCTGTCCCCCCTTTCCCGCACCCGCTGACCTCAGGGACTGAGGAATGTGGGGAGGGAGGGGAAGACTGGGGAAGGAGGTGAGGCCGAGGGAAGAGGGCTGCCCGGGAATGGGGCAGCTGTGTCTCCCCGGCTTACCGGGACCAGCAACGTCTCGATTTCATCACGTGCCACGCGCGTTTGACACTCACGGGGCGCCCTCTTAGGAGGAGGAGGAGGTTTCCGCGTCGTCTGGTTAAAATATGACGCACTGATATAGTTAGTTACTATCTCCGTGCCGGCTGGGTTCCCCCGAACCACAAGAGACGTGGGAAACCACCAATAAGGTGGACACTTAAATAGATTGCAGGGCAGCAATGCCAATAACGTCATTTGAAGTGTCCCCGGAGCTCTTGCGGTTCTAAGAAATATGCCACGATATAGTTAAATTATGTAAAAAATGCCATCTTTGTTACGAAGACTGATGCAAGCAGTTAGTCCTGTTAGACAAGTGCAACCACAGTTCCTGCGACTATTTCTGACAGCCCACCAGCCTTTGATAAAGCTTAAACCTACGTTGAAACCGAAACAAGAGCTCTTTGCGGCTATCCGACGAGATTGTGAGACATACTAATTCTCCACACTAAATTCAATTTCTTGACACCGCTTGGAAACCATTGATCACCAGTGATCGAAGGCCAATGGGCACGGTCAGGAAGGGAGTTAAGCACACTTTGGAACTTGTCATTCGCAAACGACAATAAGTGTGGGTACTACGATTGTATGCGCAGTGAAAGGGCGGAAAGCTTTGAAGGAAAGAAGGTACGGAGAAATAATTATAACTTATTCTTTCTGTCCTCCTATACAGAAGACACATCATTGATGCCAAGTTGGCAGGAATTTTAACTTGGCATCACACTGATGTATGGAAAATGCAACGTCTTATTAAAAAAAAAATAAAATATATATATATATTGGGAAGACAACCACAGGGACAAAAAACAGTTGCTCTGTGATCAAAGGGCCAAGCCGGCCTTGAATCTTTGGAGTGTTCCAATTTCAGATGGTGAGAGTTTCTATTTCAATCATTCCTAGGTGTCTAACGATAGGTTCACTTCTAAAAAAATCGCGCAAATGCAACTTCTAATTTTCAAAAATAAAATAAAATGATAAGATTATGGATATCTCGGGATATTAATTCGACCGAAATATCGGAAAACATCTTTTTTAAGAATATCGTCCAGATATCTGCAAATGATTTGTCAGGATTGAGAGGAGGCAGTTGGCTAAAAACAACATACCGTATTTACTCGCACAATGAACGCACTCGCGTAATGAACGCACCCCCAAGTCGGCTCTCAAAATTTCGACTTTTTTTTTCCCTCGCGTAATAAACGCACCCCAACTCGGACGTCAAAATTTTGACCCCCTCCCTCCACGCGCGCGAAATGAACGCACTTTTTTATCCTGGTGCAGCGAAGTCACGAATGCATGTGCAGCGTGAGCGAACAAAAGCGCCCTGTGAAAGGCGTTAAAAAAATAAAAAAAAGATCCAACGAAACAAAAAAAAAGCATAAGAGATTTTTTTTTTTTTTTGCACAGCGCAGTTTGGATTTTGGGTTGCGCGCCGCGCGCAAGGAGTTAAGAAAGAAGCGGAGAAGCCCTCGCCTAAGCAAAGCGAAACAAAACAACTTGCGAAAGGCGGCAAAAAAAAAAATCCACGGAACCAAGAGAAAAAAAACAAAACAAAGGAGCTTTTTTTTTTTTTTTTTTGCACAGCGCAGGTCGGTTGCGAGTTGCGCAAGAAGATAGGAAAGAGAAGCGGTGAAGCCCTCGCCTAAGCAAAGCGAAGCAACTTGCACAAGACGGCAAAAAAAAAAAAATCCACGGAGTTAAGAGAAAAGAAAAAAGCATAAAGAGGAGCTCTTTTCTTTTTTCGCACGACGCAGTTTAGTTCCAGGGTCGCGCGCCGCGCGCAAGGAGATAAGAAAGAAAAGCAGAGAAGCCCTCGCCCAAGCAAAGCGCACATAATGAAGGCATCCTGCCCTCGCCTCCTCCTCGCACTTTGGAAAGAGAAGCGAGAAGCCCTCGAAATGAACGCACTTTTCTACCCTGGTGCAGCGAGGTCGCGAAAGCATGGACAGCGTGGGCAAACAAAACAACTTGCGAAAGGCGGGGGGGGGAGAGGGGGGGGAGGAGAGGGGGAAGGAAACAAACAAACACAGAAGCAAGAAAAAAAACATAGAAGAGGGGCATTTTTTTTTTTTGCGCATCGCAGTTTGGCTTTGGAGTCTCCGCGCTGCGCGCAAAGAGATAAGAAGTTACGTCGATTTTTGCGGGATAAAAGGTCCGTTCATTATGCGAGTAAATACGGACGCAAAAATTTTACCTCGCGTAATGAACGCACCCCCAACTTTGCCTCGATTTTTTGGAAAAAAAAGTGCGTTCATTATGCGAGTAAATACGATACTAAGCATCCTTCAAAAAAAAAAAAAGTTAAGAAAAACATTTTTTTGGCGTGCTTAAATAAACTAACCACCGCAGAAAGCTCAAACTCCGTGAGAATGTGACGCTAGCGAGTCCGGATAGAGTGACGCTTGCATGGATTTATATTGGTGAAAAACACTTGTCAGCGAGAAAGAGAATGTTTTCTTCGTTGCGGAGCAATCTCATACATGGCTTATCGAGACGTCACTCAAAGAGCGCATCGATGACCACCCATGAAGAGGGAGAAGGAGCTCCCCTCTTACCAGGATCCTCTTTGGTGCCTCTTGGACTCGCATCAGACGTCGCTATTCTCGTAGAAGATTTTAGATAGAGCCCTGCATATCCGCGGATTATCTGCGGACATTCGCGGATATCCATAGTAAATGGGCAGATGCGGATAAAAATTAGACAAAGTTTGGCGGATTGCAGATCGGATGCAAATGTCAGGGGCTGCAGGTGCGGATATTTGCGGACCCGGATCAAAATTTTTGCCCGGTAGAATTCAGTTTGTCGACTGACGTTTCATCTACAGATTGCTGCGTCGACATGCGACGCTTGATCGAAATGCTTCGTGTTCGCCTGATCGAGAAACCTGAGACGTTTCGTCGCACAGAACACGCTTTTTTCAACAAACGTTTTGCGTCTTGCTTGAATTACAGGTTTGATTATGCTCACCTTAGTGAATTGTGCGCTAGCTTAGCGGCTTAGTGAAGAAATGCGTTGTCAACAAGGGGTCGAAGGGCATGTGCCCACAAAACATTGAGCGTCGACGAACCGTGTGTTTATGAAATGTATGTCCATGAAAAATTGTCCACGAAACGTATTTCCACAAAACGCGTTTCGAAGAAACAATAGGGATCCTAAGAAAGATCAAATTCTCGCTGAAGATTGCTTCAGTTAGTGCGTTTCTTCTTGTCGAAAATGCTATCTATACACAAACTCAACTCTCCCATCGCCACGCCGCGGTGGTGGCGCTGACGGGCGCACTTCCGGTCCGGGGCGGTGGGCAGAAGTCGCCGTACGAGACATGCATTCCTGTGTTCCTTTGGAAGAAACCAGACAAAAACCTGCTTTCTCGTCAAAATGCTGCGACGGGGGCTGTATTAGAGAGTCTGGAAAGGTTTGAAGATCAGTTTTCATGTGTTTCTGCTCCCTTTGTTCGTCTGAGAACGTGGATAGTAGCCATGAAAAGGGCAAACCAGGCGCTGTCGAACTACGATTGTTTGTGCGGGAAGCACTTTCTGGTCGCCAGATGTACGTGCTTTGTTCCGACATTAACGATGAGAAAACCTCCAAGTTGTCCGGACCTCATCCACGACCCCAGAGGTACAGTGCGTCTTCAAACTCACATCGGCTGACACTTGATCGATCCAAACTTTCGCCTGCTCTTTTCAAACTTGTCTGATTTTTGTCGTCTGCTCTGCCCTCACACAAGCGGTCCGTGGACCAAACCTTGACCGCGTGATTGCATTTAAGAAGTAATTGCGGGCCTCAAAAGACTTAAGTAGGCTCGGTGTAAACAGTAGATACAAGATGTTGATCATTGGTACCTAGTGGCCATCACCGACTTGGTCACGCTTCGTCTGTTCCCGCTTCCAATTTTCGGTATCGACGTCAATCATCCGCCGCTACCTTCTGCACTTTTTTGCAGCACGAGCGACGTCGCGACCGAAAATAGCTTTTCAGAACAATCTCATCATGGTTTTGGTCAGCCCATTCTGCAGCTTTCGTGCAGAATGAATCGCAAAGCCCGGAAATTAGTTTACGTAGAAGTTGAGCAGCGTAAGAGAGCCTTGATAGTGCCGCCTCAGCTGCGATTAAAGTGGTAAGACATTGCTATGAGGAACGAGAATCGCACAATTCCAACGCGGAAAAAGAGTATGCAGACCTCGCGACAGAAGCCTTGACAACGTGACATTCCAATCGTTTTGTTGGAAAGCGGGACATCGGTGCTTCTTGCTCCCACTCCATTGGCGCATGCGTTCAAACTGTCGCCTGCTATTTCAGAAACTTCTCTGCCTTTTGTTGTCAGCTCGTCTCAAAACGACAGCGGCCCACAAACCAAACGTTGACCCGGTAATTGCGATAAGAACTCAGTGCAAGCCCACAAAACACTTTTGAAAGTCGGTTAGGGCAAAGCGCTCGGCGTAAACAATAGATACAAGAACATGTTGATCATTGTTACCCGTGGCCATCACCGACTTGTAATGCTCGCATTCTACTTGCGGTAGTTCTGGGATCGGCGTCCACCATTCAGCTACGTGTCCACGCTTTTGCAGCTGCCAGCTGACGTCGTGACTGAAAATAGCGAGGCAGAATATCATCGTGAGTTTGCAGGTTAGCTTGGCTTTGCCCATGCTGCGGCGTCGTGCGTGGAAATGAATCGCCATGACGCCACATTAATATTACACAACGTTTTGCCTTAATTTTTCTGGCCACTCAAGCAGCCAGACATTTGTTGAGAGGACGTAGAATCAACAACTCCAACGCGAGAAAGAGCACGCGGACTTCCGGACAGTGACGCCACCAAACAAACACAATTCAATGGTTTGTTTATGGGCGTTGAGCGGGCTTCGTTGCCCACTATCCAGCGAGCGCATGCGCGGCGCCGTGGTGTCCACTCAGGGTCGCCCGGCTTGTTTGTAAACATGAGTTGGTGTAGCCAGGGAGAAGTGGAGTGCAGGACATCAATACGTCCCGAGAAAAGCTAGTACATTAGCAGGGAAAGAGCGGAAACTTTCTCCGGGCAAAAGAAAACCTCAAACGTACAAGTCACAAGCACAGTAGAAGAAACGTCCCCCTCTCCACAAAGTAGTAGTGTGGTCATGATTCCAAGAACAAAAGAAGTGCCTCGACATCCCTTTATGTGCACTCCTTCTAGGCATGAGTGTCGCGGACCTCCTGGGGCCAGTGGTATGACTGAAATCCAGGCATCCTTCGACGCGCTGTATGTCTCGGGAAGGCTGATCGCTTACAATATAAGTACAATGAAGCTGATAATGATAAAATTACATCCCTTGAATGGTGACCCAAAGATTTCGTCGAACAAAGATAAGCAAACAACTTTAACGGAGCGGTTAGTATTTATTTTTTTTTTCATTCAGGTCGTGATGTTATGATATACAGCCAGATGCCTGGATTGTGAGTCGGATCTGGTTCAGCATTTTGCAGATGCCGAGTTCGGATATGGATACAAAGTATATGCGGATCGGATCCGGATACAATAATGTAAAAAGTTTGTGGATGCGGTTCGGATGCGGGGATACGAAGTCTGCGGATGCCGATCGGATGCGGGTAAATCAAACTTAATCCACGCGAGGGCTCCCAATTAGAGAAGATTAACCCGTCACCCAAAAATTGTTGCAAAAGCAGCTTCCTCTCCTCCTCTTACATGGTGCACAAAAGCATGCAATGTGACGCCTGGGTGCAAGCCATGTAATATTTCTCCTTATCTTTGTGCAAAAATGCTGCGCTTGGGTGAGGTTTGGGAGGTCCACGACCTCATGGAGAGATTTGGCCTTTGTCAATTATCTTTTGATCCAGGTAGCGCAAAGTTATTTTCCGAAACTTTCAAAGCAGTACGATCCTAAACCACGAGCTGCTCAATCTCACTTGGAGTCCAAACTTTCTGCAATGCTCAGTATTCATCTACGCGGGCAGCGCGGTTTTCTTTTTCTCAAAAACTCCCTTTCTGTCCGTCTTTTTTTTTTTTTTAATGAATGGAAGTATGTTGCAGGTGATATTTTATCAAAAAAAAATGATAATGGATTTTAAGACCATTTAGCAGACATGAACAGCCCAGGCGACCGAAAAGTGCTCAGTATGCACGAGTCTTACAGGTGCCGTAGGACCCAGGGCACATTGTCTCCTCCCGGGAAGATACAAACAAAAAAGGGCTCGAATCCTACCAGGGAATTGCATGTAAGGATGATGATTATATAATGTCTGTGTAAACAGCGACGGTTCCTTCAGTAAATGCACTTGGGCTTAAGTAATGGAGCTAAATAGGAAAAATCGGCACTGGGCCTATGTGCACGTGGAGAAGTGAAGATAACTCCGTGGATAATCTCAAGTAGGGTTCTGCCAAACCAGACTGCTCAAGTTTACCGACATTGACACGACACAGCTGTGAAACTGTCCCGGGTGGGCCTGAGGACGTACTACTCGCACTTGCCAGTGAAATCATGTTGTTGACTCAGAACTTTGAAATGCTTACTTGGCCCTCGACGGACTGACTTGAACTTTTTTGAAATGCTTTACTGGCCACTCCCTGACGGACTGATTTTCACAAAACTGAAACTGAAAACTACAGAGTAGGAACAGTGTGAACCGCGTCTCCGACTGGTGTGTTTACCGCGTCCAAGAAACTGGTCCCTCGATTTCCACCTGCGGGCCGCTCATACAAGGAGTGTCGGCCGCTGTCGCCGTCCGCGATCCTGATGGGTGTCTCAGCAGAGGTTGTCTGCGGTAGGCAGGCGCCTGTTCTGCTGCATGTCGCTCTGCCATTGTGACAGTCCACGGACGCTTCGGCAGCCATGAAGTTGGGATGCCATGACGACAGTGATTCCCACGTTCGCTCGTGCTTTTCGCCAGCATTTCGGCGCCCAACTGCCTGGATCGCGACATCCGAAAGCATGACACTCCACCCCTGATGTACGGACAGGGTAGGACCAGGTAGGATGCTAAACACACCAGTCGGAGACGCTTGGCTGGCTTGGCTTCGTTGTGCCCGCGATGTACTTGAACATGTCTAGCGCTGTTCTGCACTTTGCGTGGACTGTTTGTGTAGTACGTTTGACATTTGGTGCGGTTGAGTTCACAGCCGAGCAGCTAGTGCCTGTAGTGCTCTGTGTTCCACCGGAGTCGTCGGCCAGTTGTACCACCACAACGGTGGCTACAACTAGCTGACGACTGCGATGTCCCACATCGCAGTATCTGCAGCACCGTAGCTAAGAAGTGCTGCGTTTTAGGTACCCGTACAGCAAACGGTGTGACGCTATTCCAGTTTCCCAGGAACCACGAACTAAGGAAAGGTGAAGTCGGATGACTGGCAGGGACTGCCTTTGATGCCTCCTATTCCACCATCGTGGGTTCTAGGCATTTCCTAGACAACCTGGTAAATAAGAAGGCCACGTCCCGTCTGAAAAGGTGCGCCTTTCCGACGCTGCGCAGCTCAAGGTAGCGCCTACTGCTGAAAGCAGGAGAAGACCAGACCAGTGTGCAGTTGTCATCAAACGCGCAACAGCATGCTGTTCGCCACGTGTCTGTACATGTTCTACGTCACTGAGACAAATTATGCACGGGAAAGCACAGTGACTTGAGCTTTCAACGCTGTCTGATCGATCCCATCAGCTCGTAGCATCGGCTGCGTCCGCACGTAAGGTGGGAACGAAGCACCGCATTTTGCCTGCGTAGGAATGAACGCACTTTTTTCCCGAAAAATCGAGGCAAAGTTGGGGGGTGCGTTCATTACGCGAGGTAAAA
Source organism: Ixodes ricinus (assembly GCA_037355805.1). Classification (NCBI taxonomy): domain Eukaryota; kingdom Metazoa; phylum Arthropoda; class Arachnida; order Ixodida; family Ixodidae; genus Ixodes; species Ixodes ricinus. The sequence continues at coordinate 2,345 of JAZHYW010035278.1, read as the reverse complement.
TTTTTGCGTCCGTATTTACTCGCATAATGAACGGACCTTTTATCCCGCAAAAATCGACGTAACTTCTTATCTCTGCGCGCGGCGGGCGCGGCGACTCCAAAGCCAAACTGCGAAGCGCAAAAAAAGAAAAGCCCCTCTCTATGTTTTTTTTTCTTGCTTCCGTGTTTGTTTTTTTCCGCCTTTCGCAAGTTGTTTTGTTTGCCCACGCTGCCCATGCTTTCGCAACCTCGCTGCACCAGGATAGAAAAGTGTGTTCATTTCGAGGGCTTCTCGCTTCTTTCCAAAGTGCGACGAGGAGGCCAGGGCAGGATCTTCATTATGTGCGCTTTGCTTGGGCGAGAGCTTCTCTGCTTTTCTTTCTTATCTCCTTGCGCGCGGCGCGCGACCCTGGAACCAAACTGCGTCGTGCGAAAAAAGAAAAAAAAAGCTCCTCTTTATGTTTTTTTCTTTTCTCTTAATCCCGTGGATTTTTTTTTTGCCGTCTTTCGCAAGCTGTTTCGCTTTGCTTAGGCGAGGGCTTCACCTCTTCTCTTTCCTATCTTCTTGCGCGCGACCCCAAAACCAAACTGCGCTGTGCAAAAAAAAAAAAAAAAGCTCTTTTTTGTTTTTTTTTTCTTTTCTCTTGGTTCCGTGGACTTTTTTTTTTTTTTGCCGCCTTTCGCAAGTTGTTTTGTTTCGCTTTGCTGAGGCGAGGGCTTCTCCGCTTCTCTTTCTTAACTCCTTGCGCGCGGCACGCAACCCAAAATCCAAACTGCGCTGTGCAAAAAAAAAAAAAAAATCTTTTTATGCTTTTTTTTGTTTCCGTTGGATCTTTTTATTTTTTTAACGCCTTTTACAAGGCGTTTTGTTCGCTCACGCTGCCCATGCATTCGCGACCTCGCTGCACCAGGATAGAAAAGTGCGTTCATTTCGCGCGCGTGGAGGGAGGGGTCAAAATTTTGACGTCGGAGTTGGGGGTGCGTTTATTACGCGAGTGAAAAAAAAGTCGAAATTTTGAGAGCCGACTTGGGGGGTGCGTTCATTACGCGAGTGCGTTCATTGTGCGAGTAAATACGGTATACAAGGCGTGTGGGGCCAATCCCACTCATTTAGGAAAGCACCTCACAGTGTTTGCCGCCTTTCTGTGCATGTGCTGTCATCGTCTGAATCAGTTAACCGCAGTGAATGCAGGATGACTTCGCACTTTCCATACGTATTCAATGCAACATTTTCCCATTGTCTCGCTCAAAGTGTTAGAAGAGAAAACAACGTATTTCAAGGAATAGAACTTCGCTCAGTGTGGATTGTGCGGGAGGTGCCCCTTCCGACGTACGCCGGGGCGAATAATTGAACAACACTTCTGTTGCTGAAGGGAGGTAAACTGAGCGAACATATGTATCACAACTAATTTGTGTAGAGGGGCCATCTGATTGCAGGAGCATTGTCTACAAACGATCTTCATTATCTTGCCGTGACTGGAGAGTGGGCAAGCTTGATATGCTTTGCTTTGGGAGAGTTGATGATTGAGAAAATTGACAACAGAGTCAAAGTGTTTGGGTCTGCCTGTTCAACTCACTGGAGAATCCCACTGGGCGTTTTGGAGCGCGCCGGGATCAGCGTTGACCTGGATCCGGAATGGAGCACACGATCCAACAGGTCGCGCGCCACGGATCCTAGGGCTCACACCATCGTCTCCGGGGATCGGCGGATGCTTCCCCGTCATTCAACTGCCCGGAATCCCCGCGGCCGCCGCGGGCCTGCTTTAAGACGTTGCACCTGGGTGGGGTTAACACGGTTCGACGACGAGCGGCAGGAATGGCTCAGGAGCGAGTGTGCTGATTGGCCGATGCCCGCAGTGCAGCAAAATCCTCTCCTTCTAGGAAAACTAACTGGCTGTCGAGCCAAGGGCAAGGCATGGCCTACCTCGGAGGCGAGATCAGGCGGAGAGGCCCTGCGAGAAAGAAAGTCACGTGTGTGCGCCAAGGGCTGGCCCGGCCGGGTTTCCGGTTGAATCTGGCCAAATCGTCGGAGCCTGCTTCTCGGATTCAGATCGAGATCTGAGCGGAGCTAATCCTAAAACGACCAGTGGAACACGTCCGTCTCGATCCCGATCGCCCTGAGTAGAAATAGGCTCGCTCCAGAAAGTCGATCCCGGCGCGCTCCAAACGCCCGGCGGAATTCGCTAAGGGGAGTTTGAGACTTCACCTGTTTCGGACATGGATAAAGCTTTCGTTTCTGTTTCTCTCTCCACATTGAGACTTCAATGCCCCTATACGGATGGGGGGCGCCAGTGCCTGTCCCTCTTCTGACAAGTACCAAGCAAACGATGGCTGTGGTGAGGCACACGTGGCACCGAGAAACGAAGT